>QXVZ01002974.1:0-33618 GCA_008931825.1 Phallusia fumigata
AATTTCGTGTTTGACTTCCTCATCATCCTGTAGATGACTTGCTGGCTCCTGAAATTCCTCCTTGACTTCAGGAACATACTGATCTAAAGCGGTTAAGTATAGGTTAACACTCAGCCACTAATAAATTATTGTCGATTTACACCAGGGTTTTTCAAATGAGAAAAATTGGTCCTCTGTGGATGAACTTCACGAATCAATAGTAGGAGTTACACAAACCATTTTCTCAATCTTTTAAATTACCAAGCCTTCCAATTTCCAATCGTTTTATATTTACCAAATAGCTTCAGACCAAAGTTTAAATTGCATGCTGAATTATCCATGCTTTTGACACGCTCCATAATAAAATAAATTTTGAACAGAAATTTCAGTAACGTTTTGACAAGGCGCCAACACTTTAGGAGAAAACAGATTGGGAAACCCTTGTGGTGCATTACAGACGGTAATTTAGTGTGCTAAACTGCACAATATATATATAACACCAGGTTGCATATTGGACAACTCTCAAACAAATAATTGAAACCGGAATACCCATCGTACAAGAACAGTCTTTGGCACATACTTGTTTTTTGTTCTTACCATTGTCAGACTGTTGCGATGAAGGTTCCTCGTTGCACGATTCAGGTTCTTGCTTGATTTGGGGTGTGTACTCTTCCTTTATTTCCCTTTTTATTTCACGCGTAGGAGAGAACGATCTGATACCAAAATTTGCAGTTTAAGAGGAAACGAGCGGACAAGAACGGGGACGCTTTATCGACGAAAAATACGTACAACTGTGTTTACAAGATGCCTTTTTAGCTACAGTCTTAGCGTTTTTTAAAACAGTTTCCCACAGTTAAAAACATTTTAGTTTTTACATTGTGTTGTAAAGGTTTTAACAATTGCTGTTGCCAATAAATTTCAATTTTTGCGCATGATTTGATCCTAAAAATCACGTATGCCAAGTTAAAAATGCTTTTTAAGACCTAATTAACTTTCTTGCTTTAAAAGGACTTTAGTTCGAAATTTGGCTTGATTTGCTAGAAATATTAGGTTATTGTGCTATGGTTGGCAACATACGACTCCTAAAACTAAATTTACCATCGGGCACAAAATCAGGCCTACTGTTCGAGGTTTGGGCTGGCAAAACTCAGAAACAGCGTTGCACACAGAAACCTTAGATTATTTTGCATCACATGTTCCCCACAGTAAAACATGGTCGGGTTTCACCGTGGTCTACTTGTATGCCAGTTTCAGCACATGATTAACCTAATCCTAATGAGGTTCAACCAGGCCTGGAAGTCTATGAGAAGAACTCACTCTCTCTGTGGTGGTGGTGGCGATGGTGGCTCGATCTTTTCATCTGGGGAATCGCGCTGTGATGAGAAACAGTAGGTTCAATTTATGCAAAACAAAACAACTCAATTCTTGCCCAATAGTTGGTTATTGTACCAAGGTTACCGTCTAGGTCCAGAGGTGCAAAAAACTTACGTTTCTGTTTCTCGCTCTTGGGCTTGAGGGGGGTGCATCTGAAAACAGGACACTAAAATGTGAGATACTGTCGAGTAAACGATCATTGTGATTTTAACACACACAAAAAAATATTAGGCTATCATCCAATGATAAGGTGAAACATGTTTTTAGCTGTACGAATTTTGACAGTTTGGTTGTATTTTAAAACAAAAACAACAGGTTATCATCAAATGATACGATTAGACATGTATAAGCTGTATGAATTTTGACAGTTTAGTATTATTTTAACACTAGGTAAACAATAGGCTACCATCTTATAATAAGAAAACAAGATGTTTTTTTCTGTACGACTTTCGACAGATTTGTAGGTAGCAGCTTTAACAAAGTTTTTTTTTAATAAATTTCGAATGACAATTTAGAAGTCCTAATGGCTTTGGCCTACTATACCACTTGCTAGAAACCATTGAAAATTACATCAACACCAACCTTCGGACGACATCGGGCCTCCAAACCCGCTTGGGAGGCCGAAAGACGATAGATCGACCTCCTCAGCCACGTAATCAACTTCCTCATCATCTCTCCTCTTCCGTAAAGTCTCCTGTCTCTTCCGTTTATATTCCTCCTCTTCTGGATCAAGACTGGGTGATCTACGTCGCTCTTCTCGACCCCATTGACCTCTGGGACCTCCCCGACCTAAACAAGGGGTCAAAATACATTTTTTAGATCAAATCCAAATTCAAATTTTGCATTAATGCGAGTAGCATACACAGTCGCAACAGCCACTTTCAATTCCTTTTTTAGCTACTCCTCAGCCGCGCGTTTACCGTGATAATAAAATACACGAACAAACGCGCATCAAGTAACGTGTGTGTGTCCCATGAGGTTGACTTTTCCGCAGCATCAGCGAAAATTCTGATGCCTCGTTGATCGCCCAACTCATTTTTAGTACATTTAAAGTTGCATCAGGGCGGAAAATAGTAGTTGCCCTACTGGATTAGGCCTTTCACATGTAAAGGTTTTTACAACCTTTGTACGTAACTGTAATGACCGGACGTCTGACAGTGTTTGGATTCAGACGTTTAAAGGGAGAACACCCTCGGGTTGCATGGGATGTAATAGAAGGCATGGGGAACTTCTCAAAGTTAAGGCCCGTTGTTGTGGCTCACATATATGACGTCACAGTTCTGATGTACATATGTTTCAGATTGATCAATTTTAGCTTTGGCTGTCGCTGGTAATGAGTCAAGTTACGGCTTGCAGACCCCAGAGAGCGTTACTTGGTAGGGATGGGCCGAACCAAGCCAGAACCCGAGTACTCGGTACCGAGCATCGCAATTTTTGATGCTCGGCGCTCGGTCGAGCAGTCGCGCGAAGTAAGCCGAGCATTAGACAAAAAATTCAAATTTATTCTAAACGAAATTTAAAACTACTTAATAACTGTGAAACTGCACTACGAATTGATTACTTGCTTATTGCACTATAATGTAATGGGCGAGTGACAAACGGATTTGTTAACATCACAATTAAATGTGTTTTGTTAATGAACGTGTGCAAGAAATAGGTTGTACAGGGTAGTCTTGTGTTTTTAGAGTGTGGGCATATTTCTTCGCGTCAGACATGGCATCACAAGTCTTCGTGCGCTGCGGTTGTTATTCAAAAAATGGGTGTTTCACCTAGCGTTGGCTTGCCTCCCATGTTATGCAGAAGGGACCTCTAGAGCAGTGCTTGTCAACCTTTTTTGGAACAGTACACACTTTTACGTTTACTGAAGAACTTGTACACACCACCCTTTTGTAGTGCAAAAAGAACTATTAACCGTTATGACAAGAACTAGTTAGTACCTCACAATAACGATTATCAAGGGAAATATTTGGGTATGATGTCACAAATAGAATATAGTATCTTACAAGCTACGTACACTCCAGTCCGTCTGGCCATAAACCTGTTTATTTATTGTGATACCTGATCATAGTATTGCGGTATCTTGTACACCCTTCAAAATTTCTGGAACACCCTGAGGTGTACAATACACCCGGTTGAAAAGCACTGCTCTAGAGCTTAAATACGGCCCTGGTGGTTAGATGAGGGACCTTGAAAATCGTAAAAACTACAGTGTAATTGGAAATGTGTGGGACGTCACAATACACTGAGCTTCCTGAGACCATAAGAAGTCTACTGTTCGAGGTTTGGGCTGGCAAAACTTTATAATAGCCCTGCACACAGAAACCTTTCGATAATTTTGCATCACATGTTCCCCACAGTAAAACATGGTCGGGTTTCACCGTGGTCTACTTGTATGCCATTCCAGGTTGTTTCATCACTATTTGTTCACCAACGTCCCTCTAGTAATGGATATAAACTGCGTTTGGCCGAGAACAGAACGCCCCCCAGTGGTTCTCTAACCTTTTTTAATACATTAGACCAGGGGTGTGCAACCTGCGGCTCATTGCTTTAAAACCCACCTGAGAAGCCCCTGTCAAAACCGCCACGTCGCCCTCTGTCATCACGACCCCTAAAACCCCATGAAGGGGGTCCACGATCACCCCTGTCGCGTCGTTCAAAGTCTCGTGGCGGCATTCTACGATCCCTGTCAAAGTCCCTGTAAAAAAGAGTTTGTACATTTGATTACTTATTTTCACAACACCAGAAAACAGTAGTGTGCAGATAAAATACAGATTTTGGAATCTCGGAGAGTCAGATTCTAAAGCGTTCGAATCTTGAATCTCACAGACTCGATTCCCAAAGTGTTCGAATCTAATAAAGTACGTCATTGTTCGCGTAATTGGGTTGAAAAAACAGTCAGTTTTGGCACTTGGCAGAAAGAACACCTGTAAAGAGGAAGCTTATTCTTGCGTTCCAGCATTTTGTATAATAATGTCTCCCATTCAATATGGCAGGAATTAGAATCTATAATAAATCTTTCATAATATTCTAGAATAGATATTATTTTCTTCCATCCCTAGGCACGAGCGGCACAACAATAGGTTTCATGTGTCGCTAAAGTTTCACAAACAAATATTTGTTCTGAGCAGTGATTCCCAACCCTTTTGTGGTAGCGCACCTGTCGCCACGTACCACCTAGTTCCAGAAAAAGTATCTATTAACATAACTATTTTATTTTCTGAATCGAATGATATCAACGAAGAACGCATGTCAATTTAATATAAATCGCGTACCACAAGCACGCCTCTGGAAATTTCAAGGGTTGCGGTCATAATAATTCTATGCCGCCGGCCCAGAAATTTCCCGGATTGTTGCTTTTGCACCGATAATATTAGCAATAACAGAGAGTATAATATCGCATCAAACCAACGGGCGTACGTTGCATAATTTTATCACGTGTCAGACCGCTGATTTGATCATTTCGCCACCCCAAACGAATAAAAATTCCTAAAAAATCGAGGCCTATGGGTGGGGAAGCACTGTTTTTGTATGAGCCTACTACGATAATATAAGCTTATGAATCCCACATACCTGCCGCGATCTCTGGGTCCNGTATTGCGGTATCTTGTACACCCTTCAAAATTTCTGGTACACCCTGGGGTGTACAATACACCCGGTTGAAAAGCACTGCTCTAGAGCTTAAATACGGCCCTGGGGGTTAGATGAGGGACCTTGAAAATCGTAAAAAAACTACAGTGTAATTGGGAATGTGTGGGACGTCACAGTACACCGAGCTTCCTGAGACCATAAGAAGTCTACTGTTCGAGGTTTGGGCTGGCAAAACTTTAAAATAGCCCTGCACACAGAAACCTTTCGATAATTTTGCATCACATGTTCCCCACAGTAAAACATGGTCGGGTTTCACCGTGGTCTACTTGTATGCCATTCCAGGTTGTTTCATCACTATTTGTTCACCAACGTCCCTCTAGTAATGGATATAAACTGCGTTTGGCCGAGAACAGAACGCCCCCCAGTGGTTCTCTAACCTTTTTTAATACATTAGACCAGGGGTGTGCAACCTGCGGCTCATTGCTTTAAACCCCCCCTGAGAAGCCCCTGTCAAAACCGCCACGTCGCCCTCTGTCATCACGACCCCTAAAACCCCATGAAGGGGGTCCACGATCACCCCTGTCGCGTCGTTCAAAGTCTCGTGGCGGCATTCTACGATCCCTGTCAAAGTCCCTGTAAAAAAGAGTTTGTACATTTGATTACTTATTTTCACAACACCAGAAAACAGTAGTGTGCAGATAAAATACAGATTTTGGAATCTCGGAGAGTCAGATTCTAAAGCGTTCGAATCTTGAATCTCACAGACTCGATTCCCAAAGTGTTCGAATCTAATAAAGTACGTCATTGTTCGCGTAATTGGGTTGAAAAAACAGTCAGTTTTGGCACTTGGCAGAAAGAACACCTGTAAAGAGGAAGCTTATTCTTGCGTTCCAGCATTTTGTATAATAATGTCTCCCATTCAATATGGCAGGAATTAGAATCTATAATAAATCTTTCATAATATTCTAGAATAGATATTATTTTCTTCCATCCCTAGGCACGAGCGGCACAACAATAGGTTTCATGTGTCGCTAAAGTTTCACAAACAAATATTTGTTCTGAGCAGTGATTCCCAACCCTTTTGTGGTAGCGCACCTGTCGCCACGTACCACCTAGTTCCAGAAAAAGTATCTATTAACATAACTATTTTATTTTCTGAATCGAATGATATCAACGAAGAACGCATGTCAATTTAATATAAATCGCGTACCACAAGCACGCCTCTGGAAATTTCAAGGGTTGCGGTCATAATAATTCTATGCCGCCGGCCCAGAAATTTCCCGGATTGTTGCTTTTGCACCGATAATATTAGCAATAACAGAGAGTATAATATCGCATCAAACCAACGGGCGTACGTTGCATAATTTTATCACGTGTCAGACCGCTGATTTGATCATTTCGCCACCCCAAACGAATAAAAATTCCTAAAAAATCGAGGCCTATGGGTGGGGAAGCACTGTTTTTGTATGAGCCTACTACGATAATATAAGCTTATGAATCCCACATACCTGCCGCGATCTCTGGGTCCGCGGTCGAAATCCCGCGGCGGTCCACGGCCCATTTCCCGGTCCCTCGGGAACCGACCAAAACCCCTGGGCCGTTCGTCACTGCGCTCCCTGCCCCTGTCACGGCCCATATTGCGTTCTCGGTCTTGGTTCCGATCTCTGTCCCTGTCCCGGTCATATCCACGGTCTCTATTCATCGGCGGTCGTCCGCGATCGTAATTGCCCCCGTCGCTTTCAAAGCTTCGCTGTCGGTCGAAGTTCGGGGGTGCGCGGTCAAAGTCTTTGGGGGGCACATCGCGGGGGTGCGGAAAGTCGTCGGGGCGCCGTGGGTTCCGTTCTTCTCTCTCGCGGCTCCTGGAACGATCTCGGGGGTTTGGCATGTCGATAGGTCTGTCACAAAAGAAATGCATTGTTTATTGCAGCGCTTTTTAACCTCGGAGTCTTGGCTCCAAAACTTGGTTTTAATTTTGTTCTTTTAGGTTCAAAAGCTTTAATTCAAACACTAAGAAGAGCCTCTGTTGAGTTACAGTAAAATTGGAATTTTCGTTCTTTTCAAAAGGCTTTTGACAAATTTCTTTACTTTAAAAAAAAATAAAACAATAGAGACAATGACAAAGATGAAAGCCAGTGCTTGTGTGTGTGTGACATTTTCTACGTTTCGACAAACGGTGTTTTCCTCGTCACAAACGACTTGTGCAAATTTACTTGTAGGAATAAAAGATTATATTAACAGTGTTCGTCGAAACGTTAAAATGTTATACACACGAGGACTGGCTTACATCTTTTCTTTTGTCTCTATTGTTTTTTTGTTTATTTTAAAGTAAAGAAATTTGTCAAAAGCCTTTTTAAAAGAACGAAGATTCCAATTTTACTGTAACTAAACAGAGGCTCTGCTTATTGTTTGAATCAAAGCTTTTAAAAGGGGATCAAAAAAGGTTGAAACCACTGGTTTAATGGTTGGTAGTACCTTCCAGCACGTACAGAAAGCCAGTCAGGCGATTATGTGCTACCATGTATCATTCTTCCCGATTTTGTGTTTTTGCAACTCAGTCCTATCGATCAAAACACTCATGGTAGTTCATGTTTGATAGTTTCATCACTGTTGCAGTTAGTAGCAATTTACAAGACTGTCGATAACTTTGGCTTTGCATCTTCATTTTTAATGCATAATACTTTGACACAGTGAAAAAAATGAGGCTAAGCATTGTACAACCAAATGATGATTTACAAAATGGTACTTAAAAGTAATCGACATTGCCAAGCACAATTGTTGGCATTCTAAAGTGGCTATTTAGTCACAAAATACTAAAAAAAAACTTTCGTAGATCATCTCTATGAAGAGCAGTATCCAGAACAGTTGACTAACCTTTCCGGAGCAATATCTCTCTCAACATTAGCCTGGTTGGGTATCACTGGTGGTGGAATGGTGATTGGTTGCTGCTGTGTCATTTCGACTGGAGGAGGGGCCATCCTCAAGTGCATTGCACCGGGCATTCCTGATACTGGGGTCTGCTGTGGAAGCTGGAAAAGTGGATTTGCGTTTTAGTCCTACTATGGCGTTCACAAGTACTGTACAGGGTTCGTAAAATGCCCACGTGTAACCTTAACTGTTAAAATCAAATGAGTACTGGATATTTTTGAAAAATTTGAATTTTTTTGTTTTTTAGGTTTTGAGATTCAATGTTCTAATTTGGAGATATCTGCAAGTCCCGACAAAAACTTGTATCAACCAGATTAGTACTTTTGCATAGGCTAGACAGAACTGGACGACACATTTTTGTTGATTAATATCCAGCAAATATTTTTATGACAAGCGAAGGGTTATTGATGAGACTTTTGATCAATAAAGCCATGTCCCATTTAAGAACTATTAGGGTCAGTATATATATTTTTTGTAGAAGGTTTTCAATGATTTGAACATGATTGGAAGCAAAATGTTACATATTGATTCCCGCACCTGGGTAACTTGTCGAAGCTGAGGATGCATTGCATTTGGAACCATGCCAGGGCCACCAGCTATTGGCATTCTAAAAGACATTAAAAAATAAAGCAATATTAGCAATGGAAAAGATTGATCACAGCTTTATATTCGTTAGCAACAAAACAGTTTTCTGTAAACATGTACAATATTGTGCAGTATGGCACTTGTTAAGGTTTTTTCAATTAATTGCACAGATTAGCATAGGCGTCTATTCCTGGGGTGGCGGCCACCCCAGAAATTTTCTGGATTTATTATGATTGGTTTACACCAAACACGTGCGAGGCAAGCAACATAAATTTCTTTTGTTCATTCTCAACAATGCAGCATAAAAGTCCAATTTTGTGCGTCTCTTGTGTTATAGGTACTGTTACTATTAGCGATAACAGAGAGTATAATAACGTTATAAACCAACAGTCGTACATTGTGCAATTTGATCACGTGTCAGACCGCTTGGATTTGATCGTTTCACCACCCCACATGAAAAAAAATCGTTGCCTATGCAGATAAGGTATCACAAAGTTTGCAGTTACTTTGTGTTGCAGCGTTTTTAGAAGACTATCGTTTGCAAGGATCATGTATCACAAAGTTGAAACTATTACCTTGCCCCCATAGCAGGGTGGAATCCTGGTCTTAACTGCATAGGGACTCCCATCCTGATCGGCATGACTCCCATTCTCGGTTGCATCATGCCTGGCAACAATCAATATCATTACAGTAAGTATTCAACTTATTATGAGGTGTAGCGGCTTACAAATTATGCGTTTAGGCAAGCAGGTAATTTAGCAGCAATAAAGGTTTTTAAAACATGTTTTAAACTATTTTAAAATTGTATGCAATAGTGAGAAAAATCATTTTGCAATGCGCAAAATTTAGTAGGAGCTGTTTAAAAACATTTGGCTTTTTATTGCAGAAATTAGTTCAAGGATGGGCAGAAACTGCATGTATTTTGTTTCAGTTTCGTCAAAAAGTACACGAAAGTGTTCACTCGCCCAAATTTAACTTGTTTAAAGCACTATACTATAATAGATGTTCAGATTTTGGAATGAACTAAGCCAGTGTTTCTCAAACTTTTTAGCCCATGGACCACTTCATCCTCGATTTTTTTCTGAGGACCATCAAACAGAATTTCGTTCTGACATGCTCTCAAAACAGGCGATTTTATAAACCCTTGCCTAGTATAAGTCATTTTTTCGTGGACCACTATGTGGGGACGAACCCCACTTTGAGAATCACAGAACTAAGCAATAGCATCACTTTTAATGCTTGGCCCATCACCAAACAATAAAAAACAGGGGTGGCCATTACAAAGCAGCATAGAGTAGAATTAAAGAATTTAAGTAGAATTAAAAATACCTGGCATCATGCGTATATGAACTGGCATTTGTCCAGGAAATCGCTGAGCAACTGAAACCCCACCAAACGGGGACGGGAACTGGGGTTGGACAGTTTGTGGAGGTCGATCTTCCATCTGTTCATCCCTGGTAGGTGTCGTTTCTCCAGACTCCTTGATTTCTGGTCTGGCTTGCGGAATGTTGGTCGGTTGTGAAAGTGTCATGCTACGTGGGACTAAAAAATAATTTTCTTTTCAAAGAAGAAATGCCATTATTTCTTTTTGTACAGCATCAAGGAAGTAATGAATATTCAATTAAAGCAGTGGTTCCCAACCAGAGTGAAATTCCTCCCTAGGGACATAGGCGTCGATTTCTGGGCTGGCAGCCAGCCCACTGCAAATTTTTTGGGCGGCAGCCATTATAATAAGTCTATGCTGCCAACCCAGAAATTTCNTTCCTCCCTAGGGACATAGGCGTCGATTTCTGGGCTGGCAGCCAGCCCACTGCAAATTTTTTGGGCGGCAGCCATTATAATAAGTCTATGCTGCCAACCCAGAAATTTCCTGAGATTTATTATTATGTGTTTGCTTTGATAACATATGATGCTTTTAACTTAATTTGATTTGATCATTTCGCCACCCCATATGAGAAACAATTTGAAAAATGTTCCAAGTCTATCACCAAATTGGTAATATTCAGCAAAATGTAACATGTTCCTCTCTGTAAGGAACAGATAACCAATTTATTGCCAGATTTTTATGCCAGACTCAATCCCACATATACTGAATCACACAAAACATAAACAATAACACCCACTTACCACCAAATGGAGCCATACCGGCCATCTGAAAGCCTGGCCGTACTATCATTGGCATTTGTGGACGAGGGGCCATCTGCATTCCAGGCATGACCCCAAATCCAAGTTGGGTCGGTTGACCTTGCATCATTTGGGCCAATGGATGCATGGCCTGGGGTTCTGCAACTGGCACCGCTTCATTTGTGTTCATAAGCCTGGCCAGTTCATCTGAGTAGAAAACAATACAGCTGTTTTAGTGCATTTAAGGCAGAAAATATTGTCAAGGGCCTTGTTAAAAGGCTTTCTCAATTCTGCATAATATTAAGTGCATAAAAAGCATCGATTTCACAAGTTGGTATATATATTACGGCAAAGCAACAAAAAGTTAGGTTGTCTTACAGAAAATGTCATTTATTCAATAAATTTTTTATTTATGATTGTAATTTAGTATACAAGGGCTGGTCAGAGTCAACCAAATGTCTGATTTACGGAAATATGAAGCAATTTGTACAGGAAGAGTGAGTTTCGCTTGGACAGTGTGTTCAGNTGTTTTAGTTATTTGTGCACATGGTTCCACCAACGTCACCCCCCAGTCATGCTTCTCATATTGCGCCAAACTCACTCTCTTGTGAGCCCCGTCACATAACGCCTTATAATTATGGTGTAGCTGCAGCGGGTTCCACCTTTTCCACCGATTGTGCCCTTAACATTTTTGCGCCTCATAATGTTTTAACGTTGCGCAGCTATTTCCGGCCTGGGGGGTGATTTAGTGCTATTGTGTCGCTATTTTTTCTTTCACCAAGCGAAATAAACTCAACTCAACTCAACTAATCTTTTTCAGGCATGCCACCATAGGTTTTTCAGGCANACCTCAAATTTGTGGGGTAACATGGTTTGTTAAATTGTTCCCCTTGTTACAAAATGCACATTCAGCAGCTAATACAAAGATTCATCCAATATCTTGTCATATTGAAGCTTTCATCATAATGTACAAAGAACTAACGTCAAGATTTACACTGATTTCTGAATGCTGTTTTTTCAACAGGCTTGCAAAGTCTGGTTTCGAGTCAGAGGTTTTGCGTGAAGTCGGACTCCAAGTATTTTTTATCTGACTCGGCTCCCAAATCAAATAACTTTTCTTTGTTTTTCGACTTGGGATTTTGGAAATATGTTACCAATGCTTCTAGGACTTTTAGTTTTTGTTATTTTGCCCAAAAGTCAATTTTTAGGTCTCTGATGGTGACCGTAAGGACTTGAACTTCCAAGAATACTAAGAGTCAGAGTCAGAATCATAGCAACAGTAGGAAAAAGAGTCGGACCTTTGACTTCTTGAATCTGCAACCCTGTTTTTATCACAAAACACTACAGACAATGTGACTGATTTTTTGCACAAATTAATCTTACCACTTATGCAGCCGAACTTCTGAGGAGGAAAGCCCTTGTCATTTTCTCTTCTGCGCTCCCGTGATTGTGATCGTGATCTTTGTGATTTCCGACTTCGATCACGGGATCGTGACCTTGACCTCCTTGAGCGATGGCCACGTTCCCTTGAATGTGAGCGTCTGTGTCGGTGTCTTCGTTCTTTAGATCTGAAAGGAGTTAATTGCAGATGTAATTTGTAAGCATGCAACATAATATTTCAGTTTTTTCTTATTATCGGTTACGCTTTCTCAAAATTTGACCACTGGAATAAATTTAAGTCACAGAGTAAAATTATGCCATTAAAACATAAAATAAAATCTTTGAAAGTGTACAGGTAGATGTGACAGAATGTAAAAAAATATTTGTTTAATGCTGAACTAACCTTGACCGACTCCTACGTCTTTTGTGTGCACTCCTCTGTGAACCTTCACTTTGGTCTCTCATAGTGGTTGACATCCTAAAGATAAAAAAACATTGCAAATGAGTGTTCCAATACTTCACCAACTTAAAATTCAGGTTCTCCCAACAGAAAAAACAACTTCAAACTATTTTAGAATGTGAAAATACTGACCAGTACTTGTGTGTGAAACAATTTCTATGTTTTAGAAACTTACTCTTGAATCTGTTTGTTGAAGTTTTCCTGTTCCTCCTCCAATCTTCTTCTTCGTTCCAGCTCAGGGTCCATCCTCTGCTGCATCACTCCGTTCCCAATCGTTAGTTGTTGGATCTGATCTGGAGTGGGCAGTTTCGCAAGCAGAGCAGGATCACTAAACACAAAGTGACATGTATTGGGTTTAATTTGTCAACTGTTGTACGCAAACAGAATTTTTGTGTTGGTATTGGGCAAAACATGATGAGATTTGCATTGATTTGCAAAACAATTTTACCTCAAAATAAACAAAATTACAGTCTAATTCCATGTATATAAGCTAGACATGTGCTAAAGCATTTTCACACCCCAGAATAAAACATTTCATGTGGATAATTGGATTTTAAGTTTGATAGAGCTATTATACTGTTACACCTACACGATGTAACAATTGATTAGTTGCCATGTTTATATTTTTTCAAAACATCAATTTCCTATAATTTTTTGGTCTTTTGGGGAAAAAAATGTTTGTCACCTTAAAACCCAGTGTGTTTATCAGAACTTAGACTTGCTTAAACCTCGCTTACGATCAGCACACTTTGGTTGTGCATCATGCATCACATTTGATGTAAGGCCTAGTAGTTTGCACATAAAATGGCCTTGCTAGATGCCAAGTACTCTGGTATTGAGTGGGTTTGCCATTTTTCTAATCCATCAATAACAATCCGCCATTGTCCCCACTGACAAAAATTAACCATAACCATATTTAGCTTTTTATTCCCCAAAAGTATTTGCCTAAACTTCACTATCAATATTAGCTTTTTGTACACCAAGTGTATTTGCTTAAATTTCTCTTATCAATTGTAGATTTTTTTGTACACAAGGTGCATTTGCTTACATTTCACTATCAATCAATGTTAGCTTTTTGTACCCAAATTTTACTTGCTTACATTCCAGGTTTGTGCTGCTTCTGTGCATTATTATTCGGTGGGGTTTGTTCGTCATCGCTGTAATCAAAATCCAACACGGCACGGTTGAACGCCGGCTTCTGATCGTGCATACCAATGCTCTGTGAAAAAATATAAAAAAGTTGAATTTGCGCGTATGTAAAACAGACTCTAACATAAACAGCAAAATTGTGTTCAGAATTCCCTCAGAATAAAGATAAATAATCAGATTGGTCAGTTGTCCCTATCTAAGCATCATCATTGGGAAACACAACGGTAATTTAGTCAGTCACATATGAGTACATGTATATTAGTACAAATCTACCTGTGATTGCAGAAAGGGAAGGTTCCTGGATGTAGCTTGGTTGTGTGGGTGAAAGGTAGCTTCCTGTTTGATTTTGTCTGGTGCAGAAGGAATATTGTTGGTCTGTACACAAGGTTTTAATCAGTTTCTGTCAAAAAGATCAAGGCTGGATCTGGATCGTAAGAAGGCAATGAAATATTATGAGCAGCTGCTCAAATTGCTAACAAACTTTGCTTCAGTGATCAGAAATAGTATATTGCACATTCAGCAGCTAATACAAAGATTCATCCAATATCTTGTCATATCAAAGCTTTCATCACCATGTGCATGACAACATTTTTTGTAAGACGTGCAAAAAAACAACCAACCTCTGGTTCCATATATTCCTCAATAATTTCTTCTTTAATTTCAACCTGCAAAACAAATATAACGTAATTTTTGCTTTCATTGACAGGTGCAGACCAAAGATTCCTGACAAAAACAGCACATTTCCTTTGAGAATGTCTAAATTACAAAATCTGACTTTTCTAATAACTTGGTGCCTCCTACATAACCATTGCTGAAAATTCCTGATGATTACAACAGTTTTTGTCAAAATGGAGGAAATGTTTTACACACAAGTACTGAAATTAAGGTATACCATAAATTGTACCCAATTTTGCTAAAAAAGTAAGCAGAAATCTTTATTTTTTTGGGACACGCTAATATTTTGAAGGGTTACACAAAAAAATTGCAAGGTGTAAAGAAAGCACACCNGGTTCTATACCAATCCTTATAAATATCCAAATATGGGGCCTATTCCTGTGTGACAAAAAAGTTCTAAACACCTATTTTTGAACAGTGATAATGTTTACCTCCACTTTAACATTGGTTACTCCCGAAGCTCCAGCAGATCCTGCAGGGGTAGGAGCTCCTCCCATAACCATGAGTTGCTGAACAATCTCAGGCGGAAAAACATTGTTCTTCTGCCACAAGTTCAAAACTCGCAGTACTCGAGGCTGCACACAACAAATATATTTTTTAAGTTAAACAATGCGCTCATAAAAGTCAAACAATCAGTCAGTTTCTGTGTTTACTACATTTACAAAAGTAGGAACTGTCACAATTTTTAGCTGACAATAGAAAGATAAAATATGTTATGCACTACTGGTTTGGAGGAAGGTAGATTAGCGTTGCAATAGAAGACAAGTTACAATTAAAAAATATACATGAACTTTTTACAGACTCACCTTATCTTCTGGGGGACACTTGTAGATGTGTTGGAACGTGGTAAGAATGTTTTTGCATAGTCTAGGCATGAATACATCTTTTTCTGGGCCAAACTGGTGCCGTGATTGTCTGACAACCGAGTCCACCACATAAAGACCAGGCACTTTATACTCTGGGCGACACTGTTATCCAAAAAAATAATAAATTTTACAAGCAAATGTTTTTTTCAAATATACTGTATTTAGTGCTGGAATTGGGAGCCCATTAAAACATAAAGTATCGCATGTATCCCATATACAGCGTGTGCCGCATGTACCCGTATAGCGCATGTATCCCATACTGCTCACCGATACATGGGTACCTGCGATATACAAGTACATGTGCTACATGCCGTATATGGGTACATACGCTATATGGGTACATGCGGTATATGGGATACATGCGGTAAAGTATAGGATTACATAGTTTGCTTACAAATATCAAGAAAACCTATTAAAAAATACAAATACTTGTTCTAAACTTATTTTTTCACTATTGTACACTTCACTTACCTTTTGAATAAACTTTTCCACACTTTGAACAATATGTTTGTAAAACTTTATTCCCTTGATTGCCTTCTTCGTCAAGGTTGTCATTTTAGCCCTCGAGATAGGGGGTTTGGTTTCATAGATGCCAGAAAGCTGGCGAGGATAGAGCACCAACCATTTAAATACTAATTTAACCACAAGCAGCAAGTTTAGAGAAAAATTGTTTCCATCTTTACAATATTAGTTCACAATATGTAGGTTTAATTTGTTGTAACGTACCTCTTCATTGAATGATTTGACAGCTTCCATTGTGCTGGCTTGAGGGTCTAGAAGAAACAAAATGCTTTAAATAAAGCTACAAATAACAATACATATGCAGAATATGACCAGAAATGTATACGGGTCACATGCCATGTTTCCTAGGAACCAAAGTTTTAAATCAACACCCAGCCAAAATCGTGGCCAAACAATGTAATTTTATAATAATTAATTGTAGCAGTAGCACTTACACACGGTATAGCAAGTAAGTATCGATGTATTATAAATAACGTACACTTCAAAAGACCTAGAATAGTTTGGCCACAAAATAGCAATGCGATTGTACTGCTGAGCGTAAAACACTAAACACTTACCAACTTTTAATCAAAAAATATGAAACAGTGCGATCCTTGTTGCTCCTGGCCCGAATTAGATCACTTCTCCAAACCTTATCATGGCTAATTTCCGCGATTAACGCAGAATAAATTCGATGCAGCAAAAAAAACAACAACACACGTATTTCTGAACCGTTAGCTTCTTGACCTTTCAACTCCAAGCCTAAGGTTTGGATCAGTCTCACACCGCTTCATGACGAGTATTTGCGATAGTAAAGTTTTCGGTGATTGTTTCTACGAGATATAGAGAACAATATGCAGTTATTTTGTGGCATTTCAATATTTTTAACCAAACAAATAGTAAATAACTGTTTTGGATCCAAGCACAATTTGAAGTTTAGGGGCTTGGATTTATTCCTAATTTGATGGACGAATTGTGGTTGAATTCCAAGGAATTTACAGAATCTGAGAGGCGGATTAGACTCTAACCAACCGTGCTAGGGAAAAAAGGGTGGGTTTAAAAACGCAAATTAAAATTAAAACCCAAACACACGTTGCTCCGTGGAAGGTTACTTTGTAGCTAGCGGTAAAAATAATAATTTTTTAGGCTCTATATTTTCAATTTTTTGTCAGTTGGATCCCGCAGCATTAAATAGCAACATCAGCATGCGTATAGCTTACACGATGCAGGCTGTACAACGTCGCAATCAGTTTATTATTTGATAAAACAAGCAATCATGTTATATCAGCTCGTCAAAAATTAAAAAAAAACTTTTTTATCTCATGCGAATTTGCATCAATTTGTCAATAATTGGGTTGCCATCTATGCTGTGAAAAGTTACAGCATGTGGTCCCCCTTTGAACATTTGAGTTTGTTTTTATCCGTTCCGCGGAGCCAGGGATAACATAAATGCGGATCAAATCGGACGTTAAAAGTTTTTGGCGGTATCGTGCAAGACTGCACGAAAATGTGATAAACCAGTGGTTCCCAACCTTTTTTGATGCATTCCCCTTTTGCTTATTGGGAACTTTATAATTCTTCCCTACAAGACAAGAAGCGAAAAAAAGGAATGTTAAAAAGTTTGGAACCACTGGTCTACCTTAAAATAATTACTGCACTTATCATGAATAACTTTGCTATAAAGTGAAAATTCCTCCCCTAAACTCATCAGATTCTTCCTGGGGAGGAATTCCTTCCTTGCTGGGAACCACTGTGATAGGCTACAGTTAAATTGATTTTAAAGAAGCATAAAACTGTCAGTTCGTTTCATTCTTATCCTCGGTGAGCAAAGCAACGTCTAATAGCATTATGACCATAAAGTGTCCGCTATCAACTTGCCTGGGTCAACGTTTTTGAAACTGGAAAGTTGAACTTCTGATTTGGGCCAATCCAATGCTTTTCACTAGGTTAGGACCATTCAATTTCTAATTTCTTGCTATTATCTTGGATTAGAACCACAACCTAGGAACACATATGAACGACACGGAACACATTTTTAAAAATCGCATACAAATTCGAAGAACTATTATTTTGGTAAAATATTATCATCACACAATCAGATAAAATCAGGTTAAAAAATGAAGACACAAACATATTGGCTGGAACAATTCAGCAAATAGTGCAAAAGAAAAACCGAAAGTTTTAGCCAAATTCGGTACCTAAAATTCGTAGAAAAAGCATTTATTCTGCTAAATGCATCAATCACACACAAATATGAAACACAACAATATTGGACAAGCATTGTCTGTTTTGAAGTACTGCTGTTCGTTGGGCTTACAAAAAGCAGAAAGCCAATTAATGCATGACTTTTGAAGTCACAAGGGGCAAGTATAAAAATCACAAAACGTGATGCCGTGGGAAAGTGGGGGACTTTTCGATTGTACTTTGTGGGGTGCAGGCCCAAAGTGGCAAATCACTGCTACAAATGCTGTAAATTAAACCATTTTTTTAAATCGTTGATGAACCACATGTTTTCTCAACTTTTTTACACCCAGAACAGTTTCAAAGTTAAGCAGCTTCTTCTGCTTTTATTTAATGATGTTATGTATAAAGTCCTTATGCTTCAATCATTAAACTTCTTGAAATCAAAAGCAGAAAACATTATGATGAATAGGTATGGTAAGAGCGATCGATCCGCTGCCTACATATAGGACACTTTCGCAACGATTTTGTGCAGTCAGCACAAGCACAGATGTGGCCGCAGGGCGTAAATATCATGCAGGAATCTCGATCCAAGCAAACTTTGCATCTTTTCTCTTCCTTTAACCTCTTCAACTCTCTTCGCATCTCTGTTTCCTCGTGTTCACTCAATCTTGACCTCCACGGGTTTTCCCTCCTTGAGTATTGAGCCGAAGTGCTTGGTTCTGGTTCAGTGCTTGCTGGCTCACTTGGTTCCGGTTCAGTTGGTACTTCTAAAGCTTCTTCTGTTACTGGTGGTGTCGCAGGTCTGGGTACTACGAAGAACAACATTGCATTGTGATTTAATCAGAATAAAATGCTTTGCAAATTTATCACATACACGCCACAAGCATTTCGGTTTGATGTATATTAGTAACACAACAAAGTTTACGTTTCAGCCGAATTCGCTCAGTTGCAAATGTTTTCGTTCCAATGAGAGTTTTTAACATATTAAAACGAAGATCAAAGTTTTCACAATCAATCAGTCACAATATAAGCCAAATTTATATTGATAATAATTTGGTTTTAGAGACTACAACACTGCTTTGTTAATCGTTACCCATGAAAATTTGAGAATATGTTTGAATTAAAACTTATCCAAGTTGCAAGGTTTTTGGTTCTAAGTTTCTGGCCTGTGTCTTTCAAAATAAACTAATCTCAAGCCAACATTCCCTTAAGCCAGATATTTAGGTTTTTGCAAGAAATAAAGATCAGGCCGTTCTAAGCCATTAACCCAGGTTCTTGGTACCAATCATTGGTATTTTTGATGCTTGGTGCTCGGCTAAGAAATAAAACTGATGCCTGGTGACTGATATAAACATGTTAAACAGTGTATTATAATGAGCAAGGGTCAAACAAAGTCTGAGTTATGATGCGAAAATCATCAAACATGCATTTCTCTTCCCAAGTGGTGAGTTTCACAAAAATGTATCCTCCCGAAAATGTCAAAAGTGGGAACATTTCAGTTTCAAGTGTGACAAAATGAACTGTGCTTCACAAGAACTTAGGTCCATCTCAAGCAGCCAACAAAAGAAAAATTACAACAGCAAACTGCAACTCCCAATGCAGTTTTGATTCTTTGCATATCTCTGATGATCATAGGTGTCGATTGCCGGGGTGGCAGGGGTGGTGGCCACCCCACTGAAAATTTCTAGGGTGACAGCCATTATAAAAAGTCCATGCTGCCTTCCCAGGAATTTCAACAACACAGCAGGAAGTCCAATTTTGTGCATCTTTTGTGCTATATGTACCATTAATATTAGCGATAGCAGAGAGAATGATGATGTTATAAACCAATAGGTGTTTGTTGTGCAATTCGATCACGTGTCAGATCCCTTGGATTTTAACGCTTCGCCACCCCACACGAAAATAATTGCTAAAAATGACCCAAAAGTACTTACACAGCTTTTCTTCTCCATTGGTCCAATCCATAAGATCTGGATCCAATGTTTCCAATTCATCCAAAGCTTCCTCGATATCAACATAACCTCTTCCTACTCTCATGACACGCTCTTTCATCAACTGAATCACCAGTTTATTTTCAAATCCCATTGAAAGCAGATTTCTAACCACATCAGAACGGAGGCATTCGGCAAGGATAGACCTGATAAAAAAATGGAGCTTATTAGCAAAATTACATCAAAATCTACTTACAGGAAAAACATTGCAATGGCAATAATGCCTTTTGGTAGGTCGTTTCTTAAAAGGAAGTGCCCCCTTTAAACTGCTAACACAATTTACAAGAAGGCATCTAGGCTAGCAAACCCTAATGCAGGGTTCGGCAACCTTTTCCCAATCTGACCAATTTCCAGTTTCTGCGGGCCACATTATTTTACCACTTATAATTCTGTTCTTTTCAGTCTTCAATGCATATTGTTGTTAACACTTACAAACCAGATTGTCTCCTTAAGGAAGCAACAGTTTTATCTTTTTTCAGTAGAATTACACAAAAGAGGCAATTTGTAAAGGGGCTACAGGCCNAAAAACATGTGATAGCTTTGTTATGCACAAAAAATAGGTTCCTTTTGCTCATGCTGGTGTCCCCAAACTGTGACCATACAAAAAATCCATTGTGTTGTTTTGCTATTACCCATTTGACCATTGTTTATTGTCTATTGTCTATTGAAGGTAACTGCATTTAACCATCACTTCCTCTAAGCTCTAAATTTATCCACTACTTACTACGCAGTTGCTATTAGCTGGCTTTAGAAGTGCTATGACTAATTACATCTAACAAAGTGTGGTTTTGCTGGTTTCGTACTTAAGTTTCAGAGTCAAAAAAACATGAATGCTTCCAACACACCTGTCATATGTGCTGGCATCAGTAATAGGAATGTTGCTGGGGTCTTGGTTGTTTAGCAGCCTAAAAAATTGAAAAAAATTACACATGCAGCAAGGGGAACTGAAAATCATGATTAACAGTTCAAAATGAGTTTATTCCAAAACTGGCTCAAAGAGCAAATCAATCAACATGGCTATAAATAACTCATAAAGATAAACGGTTTTTACCTGCAGTTTGGTTGAGCAGTCCTATGTACTTCATATGCATTAACGTCGGGTGACCATTGATGGCAAACAATGCCACAGGAGACACACTGGACCTGGTTGCCATTGCCCAGGTAATAAAAACCACTTTGGGCAAGGGAGTTTGTGAGTGAAACTACTTCGAAAAAATTCCAATCCGACGTAAAGGTTTTTCTGGATCAAACATATATTCAGGTCTGACATGCAGCATAAAAAACATTACACAAAGAAAAAGAACAGACTGGAAAAGAATATAGTACCCAAATACGTACATTTAAATCACATTAAATGTTAATGCAATTAGTAGAAGTTTTTGTTAAACTTCTAAAATTTATTATAAATGTTTTAACAAAAGCAAAGAAAATTTGTCTTTGACCACAGGTTGTGCACAGGCATCAGCCTAAACATAATCTCTAGCTACATTAATGTGTATCACATTTAAATGAAGCCAAAAATATATATGGCTATTGTCAATTATTTGTTGTTCGAAGCAATTAAGAGAGGGACAAAATAAGATAATCAGCACAACTTTTTTACCTTCGATCAAGTTCTTTGTACAAATTTAGTGAAGATAAAAAATGTTTATGACTTTTAGAAATCCAATCCATTAGCAGATACTTCTTTGCCTGTAAAAAACACATTGCTTTACGAAATTACAACCACATTTTTTAAAACGCTTTTAACAAACTAAACCCATTTTTAAACTTAGGAATGTACCCTAAATAATCACCTTAATTTTTTATCAATTTTTGAAAAAGACAAACAGTTAAGATGACAATGCCCCGAAAATTGGATGGTGAAGTTCAACAATGAAGTTCTGAAAAGTTTACATACCTCTTTATGTTCGTTCTGTTGTATCCCTGAGGATGATGCACCTTCAGTTAATGGCTCAAGTACAGGTGGTGGATTGTCATCTAAATAACATTTATTCGTTTTTATAGATGCACTTGGGAGCAGCACCAAAAAACTAACCACTTTTACACAGTCTAGAACATTTTCGGCACCAATTAAGTTGTTGTCATTGGTTGAGAAAAGCTTTGGCACACTTTGTTTTGCCTTTTTTTTTTCAATTGTAAACTTACTTAAAGGAATGTTTCCAGAGTCTCCTCCACAGATATGTAGACAACCTTGTTTGTGCCATTTCATAGCAAGGGGATTGTCACCAAGCTGAAAATCTTCTATAACCACCCTACAGCTACATACAAAAAAAACAATCTAAATTGGTGTCTAACAATACACATTCTGTGTACAAATAGGCACATACCTAAAACAAGCAACCCTGTCACCAGGGCCTATGTAGTAAAACCCAGCGAAGGCAAGCTGCACGGCAGGCATTTTCTTGTGACATCTACTAAAGGATGCCATCCGATAGACTTCTCTTTTAGCATTTGCTGGAAAGCAAAATGTTTGTTGTGCCATGAATGTTAATGGGTCTATGGCAGTGCTTCTCAACCAGTGGTCTGCAGCCCATTCTCAAGGGCCTCGAAGCATTGTCACTACAGTTCTAAGGACTTGTTCTTGCATAAAACAATTAAGTTTAGCTAACTAATTTGTACTTTAAGTTAGTTTTGTACACCTTACTGTAAAATTCACTGTTAACTTAGTTCTTGTTTCATTGTGTTTTTTCGCAACATCTTGGCCCGCCAAATTAAATGGTCTTTAAAAGTGGGTCGCGAGTTAAAAAAGTATGGCAACCTCTGGTCTATAGTGTTTAATACGCTACTACACTTACCATTAACAGGAAATTCAATCTCTCCATGTTTAATCCCATCACTGCGAACAGTCAAACTGAAAAAACAAACCATACTTTTGTAAAAATATCAACCAAAAAAGCATGTAGGCCAGTGGAAAGTTGGGCGCAGTGTGGAAAGCAAAGTTAACAAGGTTCTAATATCTATGACACAATTTGCCAGTTAAGAAAACTTGTGGCTAGTTAAACATGGAACCATTGACAATTGAGCTAAGAGGTAGTCTGTGAACTTTCCCCTTTTTATACATTGCCTATATTTTGCTTTGTGAACAAATGGCACAAAAAAATGTTTTTGGACAAATGGACATAGTTTCCTGATATTTGTCTTTGTGCACACTCTTATCCTGCTGGAAAACAAGCTAGGCTTATGGTGTTTTGTAAAATCTCATTTATACCTCACACTGACGTCAATCTTCATTTCATTTTTGTGCTGCAAGCAAAAGTGACTCATCTTGATATTCACTTCTTTTTAAATCCGTTAGTTTAAAGTTCATCACAAAAGCAACAGAGGCAACGATATTTACACAGACAATATACAATATGTACACAATATCAAACTTGGTAACTATGATCTTAAAACAGAAATATATGTAAGACATACCATCTGAGTATTATTACCGGTTTAATTTAGAATTGAAACAGGCATGATCAGAATTTGTCCTGAGACAAAAATGAATATTGCTTAGAGTTGTGACAAGTGTCAAGGTTTTCAGGATTCATATTTATCAGATTCAGGATTCACATTCATATTGTTGAAATGTTGTCTGCTTTTAAAGACTTCTTCCTCTCTCCGCAAAACAGCCGGAAAATTTAACAATTTTTTAGCTGAAATAATTCATAAACGTTGACCACTTTTTCCTGCCAGTTCAGTTGTTGATGAATGATGTTGACTAGTTTTGCTTAAAATAAGTTAAAAAAGGAAAAATCTAATGAAATATCCTACAAACAAAACTTTGACCGGACAAGACCTCAAAGTTTCGCTTAAATTATGTAAAATCGGTCTACACTAGCCAACCAAAAACAACAAATGAACAAACACGCAAATTGCAAAGTACGTCACCCCCCAGAAACTCAACTTTTCTGTGACTGTGCAAAAAAACTGGGATGTCTAAAAGACGGAAATTCGGCAATACGGGAAACGAAACGAGGTTTGATTGCCAACCGTCCTTTATTTCGAACTACAATCCTTTATTCAGCTCTATTTGTCCTTGTCTTTTATTGAGATTTGAAATAACACTGTTTGTCCTTTATTTAAAATCGTTTTGACTTGTGGTTAAATTTCTGAACTGAGACTCGAAGGAGCAAAACAAATCCAACATATTATACAAGGTAGTGATGACGCAAAATCGTCTATTTGTTATTAATGATATCTATGTAAGAAAACTTGTAATAGTCGTGCCAATCTTTTAGGTTATGAACAGATTGAAATATTAATTAAAAGTGTGTTTTCGAAACGTGATAAAACATCAATCAAGTTTTATGTCCTTTATTGTAGCTTAACAGAGTTGGCAACCCTAAAACGAGGTTAGACTTTGATGCCAACAAGCAACAACCACAGTGACACACAGATTGTGGTGTTTTTGCATTAATTCGTCTGTTTACTTTAGTTTAAAGCAATGACAAATCTTTTGTACAGTAGTGTTTAAATTGCGTTCGCGTCGCAGATCTGACCGGTTTTCAAAAAGCCGGTTTGAAAAGACTTTGTTTGCCTGCCATTGTTCACGTATTGATTTCATTGTCACGTTAACAAAAGACACGGTAAAGAAACTGAATAAAAAATGTTTAGATGAAACGCCAAGTCATTCAAAAACGATTGTGTCATAAGCATGCATAAACCAGACACAAAAATTCCTGATTTAGGGTTATTGTGGGTTTGGCTCGCCGGTTATCTTACCCAGTTTATTCAAATAAAGTTTATAAAATATCTCGCAGGAAAAAGCACCAAATGGCAATTGTGCAAATTCTCTTGTTACAATAAATTTGTGTCGAAGTGGTTGTAACACTATCTTTTGCGTGACCCCTGACAACGCAAAGCGTCACACAAGGCTATAAAAAACGCGGGCACCAGTTTCCAAAACAAACCACTTTATTGCAAGGTTAAGTTTCTACACAATAAACAAGTTAAAGTTAATTCTACTAAATCTTTGCCTGCACATTAAACACACACTTCATATTAACTCAGCCATGACTTACAAACATGCAACACGTGGCACATAACTAATTGCGACACATTAGAAAACCAGGCAGATTACTTCACCCAATAAAATATGGATTGTTTGTCAATTATGACGTCACAGATGAATTGTTAAGCTGGTCAGGGAAAATATAATTTACAATGGTTGGTGAAAACGACGTAACAGTGGTACTACTAACTTAAATTCCCTGTCAACGATTTATCGACGCGAAGACACTCAATTGTCCAGCACGTTGACTTGAGTTTTCTTGCCAATAAAAATTATTTGCCGCCGCGTTGCCGCAACCGCACTGCTGACGTGAATCACCCTGCCTCTTCGACAACCGTTAACCGCGTTAGGTGTGAATCCCTCTACTGCTCAACCTTTTAGGCTCTCGCCCCTTTTAAATTCTTTCTTACCTTGAACATGAATGATGTAGCTTTAAAGGGACACACACAGGATGCAAAAGCATTTGGCAGTGATATGTAACGCGTCCATTACCAGCAGAAAAAAACAACGACAAACGGTAGTTCAACATGGGGCTGCAACAAGGCTTTAAGGCCAAAGAACATTGATTGTGTACCCTAAAGGAAAAAACGCATTGAAGGAAAATTCCTTGTACAAGACTGACATTTCAAGCATGTTTTATCTGAAGATATACTAAACTTTGGTGTCACATGGCCGGTAATGTGGCTATTGCAATGTCTTCCAAATACATGTGAAAGAATCTCCCACAGCCCTGAGGTGTTCATGTGACTTCATTATAGTGGGACGAAGCATAACTTCTCATGTTTGCTAACAAGGGACCGTTTTTCAATCTTGTTACATCACCCTAATTTAAGTAATTTTGACGTTTCAGACTACATTGTCAATTATATAAATAGCTTCGGCATCGCTTGAGCACAACAAAAGATTTCCACTTGGATCCAGGGAATTTACAGATGTTCCACATTCTGGTAGTAACTCTGAAACTTCTATAGGTGAATTCCCACTCAATTCTCTTGATAGTGTTTTTGTGTCGAAAGTTGTGTCCAATCGGCGAACTGTACCGTCTTGCGAACAAGTGAAGAGGTGTTCAGGGGAAGTTTTGTGAAATCGAAGCTCCCACACTGAAAGGAAGCAAGTATTAGGGAGGACAATATTTCACTTTGCCATTTTTGTATCGACTTGAATCAGTTTGAATTAAATCAGACAAATACTCAACTTAATTCAAGCCCCTGCCAGTTATAAACTCAAATTATAGTTCTTTAGCAACTAGATTTCAGGTTTTTCAACCAAATTAATATTTTCCATCAGTATTGTGAAACTGTTAGCTTAAAAGTGACTGGTCCCACCAACATTTCCCCCCAAGTCTTGATTCTCCTTTTGCACCAAACTCACCCTCCGATGTGAGCCCCCGCCATATAATGCTTATATTTAAGGTGTAGCTGTGCGTACAATCTTGATCCACCAATTGGGCCCTTCACTTTTTCGTGCTCCATAACGTTTTTTACGTTGCCCAGCTGTTTCCGGCCTGGTGATTGTTTTAGTGCAATTGTGTGGCTACGATTTCTTTCACCAAGCGAAATAAACTCAATTTAAGTATATTACAATAAATTTTTTGTGTGTCATTTTGGCTCTTAAACATATCATGTCATTGCAAAGACCTAATTCATCATGAGTTCTCGATCACTTTTACTCAATTTAGCGTCAGTGGATCAGTGACTTGGTTACAGTAGCTTGTTTGACACTGACCCTTACCAACAGTCACCATAACACCAGAAAAAAAAAACTTCAAACATACCATCTTGCTCATGGATCTGAAGTTTAGTAACTGGTGTGCATTCCTTCCTGGCATCAAACAACACAACACATCCGTCTGCACAACCAGTGGCTAATATATGACCCTGGGTTGGGTGGTGATCAACTGAACATAACCCAACCAGAGTTTCACTTGATATCATTATGCGAGATGGCGAGTCACTTGGGGAACGGGCGTCGTACAACCGCAACTGTCCTGCCATGTTTGTTGTGCAAATTTCAGTGGCTGTTACCATGTGAACGGAAGTTATAGGGCTGCTGTCCACTCCAGCTAAAAAAGGTCAATAATATACAAGTTTGATGGATGTTAGAATGGTTTGGACAACTTCCTCTCTTTTAAAGGTTGGTAGTTTCAATTATGACATGTTCTCTTGTGTTTGGATGAGTAAAAGACTAAAAAGATTTCTCCAAACCAATAGGATACTCAGACTTGCTTTCAATGTGACATAACATTGTTTTGCAAGTGTTGGTTTACTATGAATATGATTGTAGAAAAATTGATTAAGAAGGAAAGATGTGCAAAAGTTGGTGAAAGCCCAAGATTATTTACTGCTGGAACCCCAAATGACTGTCAGGGATTTGTGTGCATAATAGATTTTCGTCACAAAAAATTATTGTGGTGAGGATTTACAAGTGACCAATATGTGAAAAAAGGATACAGAGCACTAGATCCTATATACCAGAAAATGGATAAAAACGTTTACCCATGCATCTTAATGGTTGTTTGCAATCAACTCTCATCATGTTAATTGTTCCATCCTCCCCAACAGACACCAGATCAGGGTTTTTTGCTGCTACATCAGTTACTCCACCAAGTGAATGAAGAGCAGGCCAAATTTGTTGCAAGGCAAGGCTCTAAAATTCATCATAGCAGGTTATTCGTTACAGCAAGATGGCTTCAAAACTGTGGGTTTTGAAGTTAATTTGCAAGGCATCCAGTAAAAAATAACTGATTTGAAAGCATTTAATCAATGACTTACAATTCTTTTGATTAACAAATGGCCGTGGGTTTTTGTGGGATCAAACAAATTTCTTATTTGTATCAGAAAAATAAGGCAGCATATTTACAACAAAGATGTAATGATATAGTCACACAAGTGACCACACCTGCATTTCAATACTGTACTTGTAAAGAGAAACAGTTCCAGAGCCTAGTCCAACAGCAATACTTCTTTGATCAACATATTCCAAGCCAGCAATACTCCCTACATAAGCCCAGATTACATATTTTTAAAATGCCCACAACCAAGCTTGTTAAATTAATCAGTGGCAACAACAAGCAGACCTTTGGTTTGGCATTCTAATAGCTTTTTTGGTTGACTGTTTTCAATGTCATCCATGTAGTTATCAGCTTGCTGGTTACTTGTCCGTGTCATGTGACCAACTCCCCACACAGATAGGCTGTTTACCTACACAAGAACAATATTGAAACATGTTACGCAGATTTTGGAAATAAAACCAGTTTCTTGGCAACTTTGTCATGGTTTGTAGCAAATACATACTAATTACATAATATTGGTTTTGTCGTGTATTTACCAGTTCACTATATTAAGCATGCTTAAAAACCAGCTTCTAAAAATAATCTAAGTAGGATCCTTTTATAGTACATCATAAATGACCTATTACATTGACTAGCTCAGCAGTTAAGTTTTGTACCCCAAGTGAAACATTCGCCCACTGAATAAACAAATAGGTTTTGATGCCCACATTGGTGTGAAACATTCAGGAAATGAACTTACAGAGTCATCATAACTTCCACTAGCAAAGGTATCAGGTTTCTGCAAACTTGTTGTTACAGGTTGCCATCGAACTTTGCTCATCTTTTGTGACACAAACGCTAAACATTCAGCCATAATGAGGCTGAACTCTACCTGGCCAAAACCCAGTAAGTGTGTATCGCCCCAAACTTGCTAGACAACAAAAAATACATTTTAAACTTTAAGATTAACCCCAAATCAAGGTACAACATGAGTTGATGAATGACAACAAACAAATATTCTTTGTATGGAACTAATTCTTCAGAAACATAGTCCAAAAGAACACTACTAGTACACATAACTAATATCAGGTTGTTGAAAATCAATCAAAAAGTTCCATAAAGTGAAGGGGACAAAACTAATGATCGATGTCAACTGATATCATTTTTAGAACTCTCCATGCACTGAGTTGGCTCAAGTCTTTGGGTTGCAAATGTGGTCCAGAGTCGCTGACGTATGCGTATGGAAGGCGCAGAACCCACAAGGAGTTTGGCCGTAAGACAATTTCACGCTGACTCGGGTAAAATGTTGGGGCTGGGGTAGGGCCTGGAACAACTTTGGGTTTAAGGGTAATATGTACATTGCTCTCAGGTGGGGTAGCTACAAATACCCTCATTAATTGTCCAAGTAGAGGTTTTCCCGATCTTGCTGATACAGGGCTTGTGCAGTAAAGGGGCATGTCCATATCCAGCAGGGGTTGGACAGGATCCCGAACAATTCCATTGCCACTAGTTTTCACTGCTTTATCAGGGGCAGAACAGATGAATCTTTGTCCTCTAGGAGTCTCATATTCATAACCCACATATGCTTTGGTCATATCCTGTTGCATTAGTTTGGTCTCCTTTAGTGACAGTTTCCGGGCCTCACCGGGGACAGGCCAGTGGGTGGCGCCTGTGTCCTCACCTTGTAAAGAAATGTCCCACGGCACTAAAAAACTGGTTCCCGCCAAAAACCCAGGCATATCCAAACCATGTGCTGGAATGTATGATGAAAATGCACCCAATCTTACAAGACTCCATGATGAGAAAAGTGGCAAAATATCCTCTGCAAGTCCTGAATGTATCATCCCTTCTGTGTAGGTTTGCTTTTGCGGCAAGTCGTCAGTGTAATCCACACTTTGTACTTCTGGCATTGTCTCAGAATTTAAACTAAACTCGTAGTTAGCAGATGTTGTTCGTTGTCTGTCATCAGAAGGTAAAGGTTTTGCTTCGTCCAGCTGTTCTTCAGAATCACTTTCCTGCGTTGAAGTCTGGCAGTCGCTTTCTCCACTGACTGTTCTATGACGAATCCTGGCTGTTGAATCCTTTTCACTGGAGCTCGAGTCGGAACCAATGTGCAGCTGCTCAACGAGGCAATGCAGCTCTGGCGAAACCACAGACTGTTTGTCATTTCTTTCATGAACAGGAAACTTAAAAGTGTCTGCATCTGAGATAACCGGGAGCGCTTGAACGTCCATCCTCAAATAAAAGTCATAGTTTGCCTCTTGCAGTGTAAACGGGTCATCCCTTGGTCCTTGAATTCTACCACAGCTGCTTGCAGCTATAGTACGTGACCTTGAAGAGTGTGTCATTTTTGGTGGATTTGCATCAGGCTGGGATTTTGCATCGATAGGCAGGTCATGGAAGCGGTGGACGCAATGACGACCTGTTAGGGAATGGACCTCGCAAAGTCGACGGCCATCATTCCAAAACGCCTCACACTCAGCTTGAACACAAGCCTCGTATTTCTCCCGAGCAGGGCCTCTTGCATGTAGAGCGTATGTAGAAAGTGCCTGTCCCAGTTGGTTGTTGTGAACTTTGCTGGTGTAGTGCATTGGTAAATTGCTTTGGTAGGCTGCACTAGCCAAGGAGACCAACTTGCTACAACGGGCTTCACTGAAACGGGATTCTGGATCAATTTGAGCATGGAGATCTTGGCGCATCTCCAATATCTTTTCATTAATGTCGGGTTTTGTCTCATCATCAGTTTCTGCTTTTTTGACCTTCATGAAAAACAGATCATACAAATTGTTGGCTACTTTGAACCACAGCTTTAGGCTGGGCACTTCGAAATGTGTCGGCAAAGCATTTCTGCCCACACTATCTTTGAAACCCTTTTTACTGAGGAGCAGATCTGTGTGCTGGGATAAAAAGGTCCACAGCGGGTTGGAAGCATCTTCACTATCTTCTTCTTCTTCATCTCTCCACTGCGTTGGAGGATTTGTAAGCAGACGATATGCTCTTGAGCGGGCAGTTGGGTCACGATGAGTCTCACAGGAGCTCCGAAGCAACTTAAGCATGCTCCGTATAGGATCTTCTTCTGTTTTGACTTTTTCAAATTGCTCTGTCATGATGTGAACAAACGCCTGGTTCGGTGGAACAGTGAACAAGCAATTTACAGCACTGTTAGTAAGCACTCGACTGTTTCTTAGGATTTTGTAGATTTGATCCTCAATGGTGTGCTGTAACCTTTTTAGAGGCGGCTTCTTTTTCTTCGTTGAATGTTCTGCACCAGAACTCTCCACTTGCAGATTTGACAAATGACACCTTTGCATGACAAACAAAAGTCTAGGGGGGCAGGGACGTCCATTGACCCACCAATCCCGACCGACTGAGCAACCTTTCAGTACATCTTTTATGTGTGGAAGCACTTTTGTTCGTAAGTTAGTCATGTGGTGGAACAGTTTATCATAACCAATGTCAAAAATTGAAACTGGGTGGACCAATACCAGAATGTGGCAGACAGAAAATAAATACAATAGCGAAAATGCGATTTCGACCTCTTGATTTTTCCAGAAGTCATGAAAATCACTGTGGTTGTCCAAATGGTTTCCCATTACAGCACAAGCTCTGACAAGATCGGCTGTGTCATATGTTGTAGTCAAGTGCAGAAACAAAACCTTTTTCTGCCTGTCATAACTACATTCAATATTGGGCATAAGACTTTCCATATCAGGTGCTTGGTGAACACCATTTTTTCGAGAGTAGTCTGGGTAGTGGGGCTTGAACGATGCAGCATTTGTCAGTTTATTGATAACACATCCTTTCGAGGTGTGGCCCCAAGTGCTTTTGCCAAAGACACCAACCACACAGATCTCATTTGCTGAAATAGCTTCATCCAACTCTTTGGTGTAAGGAAGTTTCCACTGTTCCTCCATGTTACAAACAGTTCAGTACAGCAAAAAAAGAAACATGCCCTAAAGATTAGTTAACACAAAGTCTGTCAAAAAACAAAAAAGCCATTTTGCAACTTGATATTTCATAACCAACATAAAGGCCAAAAAAAACAATGCACAAAACAAAATTGTTGATTTGAGCAAACGATAATATTGACACTGCTAACAAATCTAAAATTTAAATGCCTAGCTCTGTCGGTTGATGTTAAGATTTGTAAGAGTACAATCGTCAAAGTAAATTAATAATTGTGATCAGCTTTCTTTTTTTACCAATTCTTCTTTTGCAGCAGCAATGAGAACATTCTGTAAGGTATGTGGATTCTTTTCTTGAATGGGCAGAGGTGGCAGAGGGTTACCTTTCAATTCAAGCACAGCATACCTTTGAAATGCCTCCCTAGGTTCCATACAATATGGTTTTGACAAAACTGCTAATCTGGTGAAGTCCTTTTTGTGTTCCTTGTATCTTGGCACCAAGTCATTTACCAATTTGCTTTTGATTTCTTCCTCTGGTGCCCAAAAATCAATCATGTCTCTTGAGTAAGTATTGTCTGTTCCACGCTTCGCAATTTCAATCAGTCTGTTTGCATACTTCTGTGCTTCATTCGCTTTTGCAAATGTTGTTTCGATTCTTTCATACTTTATTAGCACATTGACCAAGGTGCGGAGTAAATTCAAGCGCTTTTCTGGTCTCCCGAATCGTCGAAATGAAGACCCGTGAGTATAACCACGGGGCATGTCTGTTACTAGACACTATGCAATAAAATGCTGTGAACCTGCACAACGCAAAGTATAACAGTGTTATCATAAGCTAAATGTTTATTGGCCCCCAAAAAAACTTGTAGTAACACCAAAGAGAGCAGGACAAACAGCTTGTGGCACAGAGTCACAGACCGCAAAAAAATTTAAAAAACTCCGCTAAATTACAAAATGCAGTTTTTAATTCTGCATACTTCACTTTATGTTGGTACAAATGTTAGCACCCGAACCTTTTTCTACTAAAGATAATCCATTTAATATGTTTTCTAGGTCATGTCCAACGGCAAACGTCGTTGCCCTGCGCCCTTCGGTGTGCAAAATAAAAAGCCCAATCAATTTTACAGTACAGTCCCAGTAAACCAAAAAAGAACTTTTGTGAGTATCTGAAGTCATAACAACCTTTTCTTTATTGCCAGAAATAAACTATATGTTGTTGTACGAATTAGAGGCGAACAAATTATGCGAAAAAACATTTACAAAATCTGGCGCCAGCCGCGATTTGGTTCCTTTTCCTTCACTTATCTTACCATCACGTTTTCAAAAGTTGAAAATGAATCAGCAGTTTTGTTGTGACTCAACATAATTTTTCAGACAATATACGCTGGGTAGTAGAAACTATCTGGTTAGGATATTGGATCTTGGGGTGATGTCCAAATTAATTAAACTGGGTCTAAGTCTAAGTTGTAAACTAAAGCATGTAACAACGTTGTTCTGTTAGGGCGTTTAACTAAAATCTGCCCAACGACACCTATACTGTCCGAATTTGTTTGTAGCTTCATTTTTAACCACGCACAACGGGAAACCCATCGGTTATCTGTTAAGGAAGATTTATGCCGGTTTGGATTCGCCACATAAAAGTTACGTTGGTCATCTTTGAGTGAAGTCATCAACGACAAGATATATGTGATGCGTGTATTTGGATAGCAAGGCAAAAAGCAAACATGTATAGATCTTAAAAAAACATTAACAGCCGGTTAGCAAGGCTAGAGCCATGCTTTTAAACAAAAAATGCAATTAAACAAATGCGAAAACGATTAAGGGGAGCAGAAGCGAAGCGGGCCGAAAAGAAGCAAAAATAGAAAACACAAATGTCAGGTAGTTACCCAAATTTTACAAAAAAAAAACGGTAAGTCATAATGTTTAAACTGGTAAGTCATAATGTTTAGGTTTAAACTGGTTTTGTCGCAAAATAAATCAAGATTTGTTTGTTGTAAAATACCCAAAAATATTAGAAGAACTACACTGACATAAGGCAAAAATCGTGGTCAAAAAACATTTCCATCCGTCGGTCATCCAAAAACAGACACAAAATCATCATTTTACTCGCAAGGAGAAATGCCACACGAGCACTCAATGTGATTCTCATACTGAACATCCATC
>QXVZ01002975.1:0-13031 GCA_008931825.1 Phallusia fumigata
CGGAAGTTGTTCCAACAGGTAAAGTAGTCCAGCTTGGGTGGGTTTCTGTCCTGGTGTGAATTTGTTGTAGTCCAAAATCATCCATTGGTTATTATATCTAACAAAAAATTATGTGTCACTGTAACATTCCAAATGTGATCAATCTTATAAACCTTTGGTTTTCAAAAATAATTGCTGGTTTAACATCTGATAGTGACTGATTCAAAGCCCTCTAGCGCCACCTTAAATGCAGAGAAGTAAACCATGCATTTAACAAAAAAAGGTGCATTTACTTCACTAATGGGTTTTTTCATAATTCTCAAATTCTAACTTACGTTCCACTGTTATATATAGAAAAGATTTCACACCATTCCTCGCCATTTTTAGCCATTCTGTTGGCTGCCATGTTTCGAAATCCCTCCAAAACTGAGTCCTCTGGAGTCACATACTTCCATAGTTCACTATTGCTGTTTCCAATTGTTGTTTCGATCGATACCTGTTATATTTCAACAAAATTTGGTTTTTATGCTTGTAAAAATTTATCTCTGTTGATTGAGACCTTTTTTTTGCACTACCCAACAGATTTTGTTGAAAAAAAAGCACAGTCATATACATATGCAACAACCACATAAAAAAAAGGGAGTTGCACCAGTTCCCATATAACCAAGCTAATATTTTTCAAGTAATTAATATTATTTAGTACCAATAAAGTGGTCATTCAATGCATCCTTGTCACACAACTACCAAATACTTGTTAAGTTGGCATAAAATAAACTACAGTATTGATTCATAAAACAGAAGTTTTTTTTCATAAAGTTCTTACCAATCCTGATGACAGAACGTAAAAGTCATCTCCAGAATAAACTCTTCCTGGTCCAGAGGAAAATGAGCAAGTGTGCCCTGGAAGTGGTTTGCCTGCAACATCATGTGGCATGTCCATTAGATGGTGAGCAAAAGCTGACCCACCGATAGATATTCTTTTAGGTTGTTAAGTTGAAAAATACTAACCCTCTGAATCCTTAAAATTCATTGTATACTTTTTCATGATTCTCAGCATGGAGTTATAAGAGTCCCATGTATCATGAGCAGCATACAAATCTTTGAATCCCGGAAGAATCTTGATCAGAGCCGAGCATGAACCTGAACCTAAAACTTCATCTGAGGTTCCATTTAAAGCAGTTGCCAAAGACTCCAAATCTCCATCAACATTAAGCAAACTATGAACATATTTTGTTGCATATTGTGGTTTAAATTCATGAAAAACACTAGAGAGGTGGTGTTCTCCATATTTTCATTTAACATACACTACCACCTCAAAATGATGTTCGGCACATATACCATTTTCTTTATTACATTGGACATATTTTCAATACCCACATTACATTGGGTCCCTTATTCCCTTGGCATTTTATAACATGATTGTTTCTGCTAGCATAAACATATGGGTCCCCACACACATGCAATTTCTGAATAGAAGTGATGTTTTTAGAANACTATTGCTTTCTTAAGAAACTGTAGTTGGATGAGCTTGTTTAATGTGTAATAATATTTGCATAAACGTCATGTTAATACTTACAACATTCCAAATGGTTTTAGTCTAATGCTTAGATCAACTTTTTGTCGATTGTAGCCATCTTCAAGGCCTTGAATTTGCAATAATATGTAATAAATCTGAAACATACATACACCAAAACAAATCATTGAAATAGTTTTAAATGGCATACTTTTCACATACCTGCTCCCAGTATGGATTGGAGTTTGCCATGGATAGCATATATTTTAAGTTGGTTTCCAGATACTTGTTTAGATTTGTACAATAAACGCTGGACGTTCCGCAAAAGTCTAAATATTTAATATAAAGCAACAATAAATTTAATGGTGTTTTTTTAATTTTGTCTACAACAATCTGTCTATGCTTATACTGAGTCCACTATTGAGCTACACTGCCAACATTTTAGTTGTGTTCAATTATTTTTTATTTGATTTATTTTTGGTGTTGGGGGTATTCTACACTTCTTATTTTATTCAACTCTTAAGTTGAAGCAATGTCACTTAATTTTGTGCTCAAGAAAATGACAGCATCAGCAATACAGAGGTGCTAACCATTTGGCTATTTTATAGTGGCTTGGTCTGGCAGTCGATTTTTATTACTTGTCTAAACTAAACATTGTAGAAAGAAGTTTCTTGTTTAATGTACTATTTTGTTTGAATTAATAACATTTTTTGTTGAATCATCCTTACCTTTGAGTTCATTTTCAATTCTGTCAGCAATCATATCTTTTGTTACATAACCCTCCGCATAACCAGCTGCATATGCTTGCATGCTGTTGTTGTACAAACTATTCGTATTTACTTCCAGTTGGGACCACCTACAACAAAAAAACACATTTGATCCAGCATATATTACACCATTACAGAATCATTGAACATTGATTCAGAATGTTTTATGCAACTTCAACAAAGTTACATCTCGAAGGTTTGGCATATATAGCACACATAAACGCTGTTTTAACAAAAATAAACAAATTAATTTACCCTGTTGTTTGTATCTCATTTGAAAACTTAAGGGTTGAAACTGCTGTATAAAAGTTCTTGGTTGATAGTTGTTTGATAATAGCTTCATTGCCATTTTCAATAAAAAACCCATACTCATCCAATGTATGTGTGACTGGCTTGTTCATTTGTTTTACACTGTCATGCAAGTCAATTGTTGACCCTTGTTTTAAAAGCATCAGCACAAAAACTCCAACAAGGGGCTTCATATCTATTTATGATGTGGGAATCTAAAATTTTTAACATATAACAGTTTGCAAACAAAAGAAGAAATTGACAGTATCTTTACATGGGCAAATACAATTTAGGTAATATTACCTAAAGCGGTTACTGATTTTGACAATTTTTTAACTTGCAAAATCAATTACTACTGCATAAAATTCACAAATTACATTGGGGCAAGGGAAGTAGAATTTTTGTTACTGGCTAAAAGGGCATTCGCTGTGCAACACAAATTAACCAACGCAGTTCAGTGATCAACTAAGGAAACAGGAAATAGGTAAGTTTGTCTCAGAAAACGTGCAACGCATCTACCCACGTTAGGCAACAGATACAGCTTTACTAAACAAACATCCTCAGCGAAAAACGGTTCACGAGATCACTAGGCTATAGCAGTGGCAACTTATTAGAAAAACATTGAGGAAAGGTAGCTGTTTTGTTAGACAAACAAACAACTAAATACGCAACCTTTGGCATGAAAGGCAGTAGAAAACAAAGCACAATCGAATTTTCAACCCGCAGAAGGTAAACACAAACAACGTATCGGCCATTCAGGCAGCAAACAACTCGCTGTAGGCTAAATCGTATCAAAAGCGCAAGGCTGTGTTTTGTAGTCATGTGATGGTAAATAATGTTTGCCAACCTTTGATTGTTCTTCGTAACAAAAGCTGCATAAAGGCAAATTTTATGCTGAGTATAAATTTTAGAATACAGACATGAGTTTTTTGTTTGACGAAGTGGACGTGGTGATGAACTAAGAAGAAAAAGTCAGTGTGTTTTGTTTGAAGCCTCTGGTGGCAAATATGACGTCACAGTGATTGGATTATCAGCAGGCAATTGGCGCTTGATAACCACCCGTTGCAGGGGTTGATCTGTACCTGCTTGTAACGAGAACTAGTGAATTATCATGCTCCTAACCGACGGATTGCATTCAGGATTTATTTTGGAAACCGCCATTCCTGTCGGTCAGTTCCAGCGACATTTGTTTTCCAACGCCGATTGCTGTCAACAGAGAAAATGAACAGTACATGTATCAAAAGTTATTATTTGGTACTGGTTGGTCTATGTATGTTTGGAATGTTGTTTGGCTTGGAAATTAGCCCTGCAAGTGTAAGAAATTTTCGAGACGCCATTCGATCTATTCGTGATGAGGTTATGGGTGCTTCTAAATTTCAAACACACATTAACAACGTTGTGAACTTGGAACGTGTTCAACTCGAGGGCAGAAAAATTGCGCTTCAAGTAGCAAAAGGCCTCAGCAGCACCTTTATGGAAAGACAAGAGGCCTTAAACAGGTTAAGCGATGCCGTTAAAGTATCTCTATCCCAGCCTGAAGGTATGAGAGCCATTCGAAAGTGCTGCAACATGTCGAATGATCGAAGTCGATACGACTCAAGGTTTCATACTGTGGTGAGCATTTAAAATGATGTAATGGATATCACTATCAGTTGTTTGAATACATTATGTACACAATGTTTTTTTGCTGTTTGTTAGCTTGAGCAGTTTTGACAAATTAAACTTTAACCTAAAGACATCTTTGTAGATATGTGCCTAACAAAAATATCTTAGGCGTTGCTGCCCAAAACTAATTCAATTTCAACAGATTGACACGAGCCAGAAGTGCAGCATACTGGCGCCAACAGCACCCAATGTAAAGAAAACGCCCGGTCAGGTGTTTCTCGACGCTGCAATGGACAACATAAAGGCTCATCCCGGGTTAAAATGGCAGTACTTCGGCTCAGAGGAAGGAGTATTCACTCGATTTCCGTCATCCCCAGCCGGAAGTTGCAACACCAAGTATGATAACCGATATCGCCCATGGTAAGTTGTTTTTTTAATAGCGTTTTAAGATCTAAACAAAACACACGCAAATTCCTTCAGATCAAGTTTGTTTGTTGCGTACTGATTCGGTTACGAGTTGTAAAAAATACTCTCTTTCCCGAAATAGCCCACACCCGCTTGCAAGTAAAACGTATTCAACATACTCTACTTTAGGTACGTGCAGGCAAGCGCAACCAAACCGAAAGACGTCGTCATAGTGATTGATCGTTCAGCCTCGATGAAAGACTACGGTAAAATGGAATCTGCCAAGAACGCTGCCATAACAGTTCTGTCCACTCTTACTCCCGACGACCGCACAACGGTTATCACATTTTCAAACGAGGCATACGCGCTTGGATCAGCGAGATCGGCGCGCGCAGTATCGGCGAAATATTTCATGGATAACAATTATGTGTAAGTAGATGGGGACTACCAGTGGTGGGTAAAAATGTCAAGTTGTATTGCAAACTGCAGAGCAGAAGAACATTTCGCTAGAATTGATGACGTTTGACGTTACTTCCTTTCAAATGTGTTTATCTACAGCGTTGTTTTCATCAACAAATAATATGTTAAACCGAACTCATTTTCTAAACGTTTTCCGTGAAATAGTTGTTTGTAACAGTGAACACAGGAACACCTCGTGCTTTCGTCACACACTCGCTACAGCAACTCCGATGAACATCCACCGCTTAGTGGAAGTCGTCAACATGATTGTGCCGTACGGGGAGACTTATTATGGCAAGGCATTGACTCTGGCCTTTAACTTTTTGAAAGAAGCTTACCACAGGGACTTAAAAGATCACGAATCGTTGACAGGGTAATTGCCATCATCCTGATTTATTGTAGTGAATTTTATGGCTGTTACAAGGACAATACAGCAGATGTCAGAAGGTTTAAATATGTCGGTCGGCTTCATAATGTTGTATAAACAGTGTTTAAATCGGTACACATTTCTCTTTAATGAGCTAAAATGACTGTTTTATGAAGGAAAAATATTTTGCGCTCTTAACCACCGAGAAAGCGACGACAGTGTTGTGTGTCCATTTGCCCACCTAACAGTCGCTGTTTTTACAACCACACAGCCACACGACAGATGATATTACTCGCTCCCGCGACCGCGTCATACTGTTCCTATCTGACGGTGAGCCAACCGACTCGCCACGAAAAATCTTCGACCTAATTCGCGACCGAAACCGCGAAATGTCCAACAGTATCGTCATGCTTTGCTTTGCCCTGGGCAGTGGAACTTTTGGCGCCGCTCTAAAACGGATGGCCGCACAGAACTTCAGTTTGACACCACAGGACGCCATACCGGCCCCGACGCCAGGGGTCTTCCGTCATGTTGTGGATATCGAGCACTTGCGTTTCGCAATGGGATCTTATTACAATTTCTTCTCAAAACACCGCAGCAGTCATGAGCGTGTGTTCCACGGAATGCCTGTGATGTGGAGTGTTCCCTATTACGATGCCGGAGGAATCGGAATGGTTCTGACTGTTGCTACCCCTGTTGATATTGACGGTAAGATACATGTGCTTGTTAGTTTCGATATTATACATTTGGTGGCAATGCAGCTTATTAATAGTGTACGTTCGTAATAAATTTGACAACCTGCTGCCTGCTAAATTGCCGGTGTAATGGACGATTAGCTTGGTCATTGAAATAATTGGTTTTACTGGTATTTTTATTGTTAAGCCGAAATTAGCCAATAGATCTCCAAACCAGAACAGCCCAACATAACGCTTTTGTAAGAAGGCGTTTATGTAAGAGTAATTGCGAAAATGCATGCATATTGGTTAAATTGGTTATTTTGCCTAAACGTTCCAGAGCGTTTTTATAAATTATCAAACAATTTCAGCATATTGATCTGATTGTCAACTTTTTCCTGCTTTGCACCAGCATAACGCATTAGAAGACTTCCGCTTTTGAAACAGGAAGTCTGTGATAGGCCGCAGTTGCGCAGTGAAATTTGTGTCTAATGGCATTTTACATGCAGATTTTTGATTACATGTCAATCAACAGGGCCCACGGTTCTTGACCACGTAGTAATATTCTTGCAGAATGACCTCCCGGTCTATTTTTTTAAAATGGTCCTCATTTGGTAAATGTCTTCAGTACATCTGGGGTACTGTGATAACGCACGTGCTGCAGTTGCTGGTCAGTGTACTTTGTCAGCCTCTTTTCATCCTTGTACGTGCTAATTCGCATAATTGGCCCAACCAACCAAACTGCAACCATTATTCATTACTTTGGCCGCCACGACTTCCCTCGTTACCAGTCAACATCCACGTGCATTTCCCCAGCTTCCCTTTGTTTTCCAGGCAAACTGCGAGGAGTTGTAGGCGTTGACGTCACTATGCACGAGCTCTTCGCGGACATAACGTATTTTCGTTTGGCAGCACACACCACATATGCATTTCTGGTCGACACAACGGGCCGAGTGCTGATGCACCCTTTTCTACCCGCACCGGCTGCTGTATATGACGACCCTGTGATTACAGGCATTGATGCGTTTGAACGAACTGACAAAGTTCGGTACTTCATTAAAAGTACTTTGCATTCTATTGAGCTGGGACTCGGGCCGGAAGGAAAACCAGCAACCGCTAATGACGTGTTCACTGGAGTCTTTTACACAATCCGCGTCCTGCCAGTGGTAAGTGTATTCAAAGTAATGTTGCGGTGTCGCAAAAACTTGGATACTAAAAACCAAATGCAACCCCCGTTCATAACTCCGGTAGACGTTTGACTGGTTTTTACTTGTTTCTGGACCCTTATTTACCCCAACGTATATTTAGGAGATTTTAGGTGATATTTCTCTTTGAGTTCTCTCAAACCTAAAGACGATCGACACAAAACATTGTGTTTGGCATGATAATTTTACTTGAATGATTTGCTGCAAAACTTCATTTAAATAATGCAGGTTTGGAGCCAGAATGTGTCAACTATGAACCATTTCATAATGTCTTTATCAGGAGCACANAGACGTTTGACTGGTTTTTACTTGTTTCTGGGCCCTTATTTACGCCAACGTTTATTTAAGAGATTTTAGGTGATATTTCTCTTTAAGTTCTCTCAAACCTAAAGACAATCGACACAAAACATTGTGTTTGGCATGATAATTTTCCTGGAATGATTTGCTGCAAAACTTCATTTAAATAAATGCAGATTTGCAGCCAAAATGTGTCATCTATAAATCATTTCATAATGTATTTATCAGGAGCACAAAGCAGTCAACGTTCACAACGCCACTCTTACCTACTCCTGTACAAGCGTGAACGGAACTCGCTTCGTGCTGTGTATTGTGGTGGAAGCCAATGTTACGTCGGTTACCAACCTGGGTTTGCAGCCAAAACCAACCGACTTCAAGTTCCTCTACCACAGGTAGGGTGTAACAACACAGGTTGTTAGCATACACTGGCTGCAGCGGTTACCAAAACCCAAGCCAGGAACGGATTTATCAGGCCACATGGGGGCAGTTACCTCGGCAATACGAATATGCCATAATCTGGGTCTGTAAACGTTTGTAAATCGGTTTGCTAGATTCGGTTTTCACAACTAGCATAATTAGTTTCTAAAACGAAAAACCACCTACAATTTCTGTTCCTGCCTCTAAAGGTTCGATTTGGTGAAACCCAAAAAGGTGTGTCGTCATCAAAACCAGGTGGTCACCGAAAATCGTACATCTGTGACGTTTGCACCTTCGTCGTTTGTGGACAGCGGAAAGTATTCGGAATTACCTGAAACGGTCGATCTAATCAACGGGTGAGTTTTGTTTTCTTGTGAGCGCCTGGCGATTTTCTCGCCGTTTACCTTTACTTAAGTAAATTGAAAAGCTGACGATAGTATATTTTTGTAATTAAAGTCATGCAGCTTTAATCTTACAACACAATTGGCAAATATAAATCAAAATTTTCCATTGATTTGCTGGTTTAAGTTGGTAGCATTGGCTTTGCGATTTACATTTGACTGCCACAAACTTTTTTGGTTCGACATCGTTGTTTACAGGTCTGGTGGTCGGGTTGGTTTTCATTTATTTCATTTATCTAATAGCCACGAATTCTTTGCAGCTACAACCAGTACATGACCACAGGAAACTACACGAACGCCGACTCCCCTCGGTTCCGCCCCGGCGTCCGAAGCTCCGTACTGGCCACGTGGGCCCTCGAGAGCATCTGGTTGAAATCACGTGAAAACCTGACATCATTTACGATGCAATCGATGACGGATCACGTGACTTGGCTGTACATCGGCACCGAGCTGGGCACGACGCGCATGTTTCCCGGTAGCGAGCTGCCGAAACTGTACAACCCCGTGCACAGGCCTTGGTACGAGCTGGGACACTCTCTTATCACGGACACCTTCGTGGAGCGTCTAAATCAGGTTAAACATTCTTGGCACTACTCATCATTATATCCATCCGCGGTTTTAAACATCACTTTGATAAGTTTCCTTACGTTTGGCTGTAAAATATAACTCTTCGTCAGAAAACGGAAGACACTCTTCACGAGGCTGTCCTTGCCGCCGTTTCACCGCCCTACCTTGATGCCAACGGTCAGGGGTTAGTTGTCACTGTTAGCCGAGGAATAGTGGAACCGCCGCCCAATGGCCAGGACGTGTCCAAGGCGCGCCCTCCGCACGTTTTTGGCGTTATGGGCGCGGATATTTTCTTGTCCTACCTGGAGCGCTTACTGAACAACACAGTTGCAGAGTGCAGTGAGCCGCTCAGGACCTGTATGATTCTCGACAAATCAGGTGATTCAATTTTTTAGGTTTGTTTTGTTTCAGTTTGTTAAAAAGTTATCGGGTGTTAAAAATGTCAATGAAAAGACTTAAGTTTTATCCCTGACAAGGCTGTGCTCCAAAGACAAATTTTAAACTGTCAAAAGACTATAGGGCAGTAGTTCTTAACCTATGGCCATTTAAATGTGGGCAATGACAGGGTCGCAGGAGGGTAATTAACTGAAAATATCAGTTGAAAATAACACAGTTTTACATCAGGTTTCACAGAACTTGCGAAATAGATAAATGATGTTTTGGTTGATTGTGCGAAATGAAAATTTGGAAATGGGTGTTGAGGGAAAAGGGCAAAGGCCATTACTTTGGGTACTAAAAATGCTTATGACGTCGTTTCCGTTCAATTGGCCATTTGTTGCTACAAATATTAGACATAAAACCAATCCTATAACATCGACCCTTTGCTTCTCAAGGTTTCGTCATCTACGACCGCCGTTTATCTTCACACGAACCAGTCGCCATCGCCTTAGCATCGGAGTCCGGTTATCACGTGACCCACGCTAACACTCACGTCGCTTCGACACTCATCAAGGAGGGAATTCTCGTGCGACGTAAATGTATTGACCTTGCATCGGTTACGCACAAGTATGTAATAGCTACAAGGTCGATTCTCGGTGATATACAATTTCGCATAGAAAACTCGCCAGATTTGAATGAGTTTATTTAAAATTGATTGTTTTCCCTATCACAAACTTCACACTGTCTTCACAGGGTCGGGCACACAATCGATCTGGAACGCATGCGCCGAGCTGCCCCGTCACTTCCGTTCTCAATGTCCCACGTGGCCGGAACTAACGTCGTTCTGCTTGTTGTTCCGTTGGATTATTCTTCCACGAGCGGTACGTGTACTTTTTTATAAACCAGGGTATTTAAATCAGTGCGGTGACTTAGTTTGACAAACTCTCGATTAACAACGTATTTTTTTTTCGTAGACCAACGTAAATATTTCGTTTTTACTTTATACATCTCTACACGCAGACGCCGAGTGCACGCTCCACGAATCGGATTGGGCCCGGTGTCTCGAAACGAACGCAGTATCATGCGAGTCGCCTTGCATCGACATGTACGGCGCGACGCAGCACTATCAAACCTGCCTTAACGTGTACAACCATACCTGGGTCGGTGACCCGCCCCCTTGTTTTCCTGACAAGTTCAGTTCCAACAGGCCAGCACCGAGTACGCAAGGACAGTTAATCGTTACCAAACCGGATCTTACCCAAAGTCCTTTGGTCGTGCTTGACCCCATAGACCCCGGAACGCTGTTTGTATGCAGGCGTGAGATTGAAAGCGATTATATCCTGCTTTCGCGGACTGATAATAAAAAGGTGAATGTTAAAAGCAATAAGGTGACGGTAGTGGAATTCACAGCAAAGCAGAAGTTTATACTGTATGTGATCGGTGCGGCCATGCTTCTGACTTCAATAAGCGTTGGACTGAACAGACGCCGCTTAAAAAAGCTGCTGTGTAATAAAAATAGCCCAGCTGACTCTGTCGAGGTTGAGATGAATGAACTGGTGGGAACCCATCGTACGTAAATAATGTCAAGGGTGCCATTTCAGGCGGTTTGTTTTTTCTGCATTGCCTATGCGTGTTTTTCAGGCTATGAACTTTGTGTTGGGAATTTAATTCCCGTTCTTTTGAACTGTTATTTATTCCACGACTACGTCCTGTCCGCATCGTTTGAACTATTTAAAGCTGCCGTTCCTTTTGCAAATATATTTTTGTCCCAGTTGTCCTATGCCATTTATATTCTTTCGGCACAAAATAGAGGTTTTTCGTATCACATCCCAGACTCTGGGTTCGATTCCCGACTCGGACTTTTCTTTTTTGAGAGAAGGCAATTGTTCAAACCAATCGGTTACAAAACATTGCTCAAATTTCAAAAAGCCAAGTATTAAAGAAACATAGTTGGAGTTGATTTGCGGATCGACGGAATTGCGAAACAAATGTTTGCCGAACTCACGATTGTTTGCACTGCCATTTGCAACCCCGGCCATCACGAACTTTGTGCCTTCGCATTTGCAACAAATACAACAGGTGCATGTATGCATCAACAGTTTCAAAATACCTTCACAGCAATTCCTTAGTTTAGTCACTAATAAGTTGCTAGAAATGTGCTGAAATAGTGCTTCATAACAGGTTCAGTTTTGCACAGAACAATCAGCAAGTTAATAAATCGACTTATTAAACAAAAATTTAATATACTTGTGAATTAAAAGCAAGGTCACGTTGATAGAGATTTATTAGTGATCTGTACGGCCAACTTTAAAACATCTGGATTTCCAAGCTGTTTTGCAAACTTTGAATAGATAAAATATCGGTCAAGGAGTGAACTGTTTATAAAAGTAAGAAGCTCACGACTGACTGGAAAGCAACTATGAAAGTGCCACTTGTTGCATTAGTCTTTCTGCTATCAAGGTTAGTATTAAACACGACACTCCAAATTGTTAAGTTGTTACGGTTACATTACGGTTTGTTACAGTGTTAATGGAAGGGATATTTTCGATAACACCGAGTTGACAAGAGAAATTTTAGAAGATGATGTAGGCGTACAATTCGGGTAAGTATGTCAAAAAGTTGATTACTGGTTTCTTGCAATTTGACAATATTGAGTTTGTACATTAGTACTGAAGCAGCCCGTGGTTTCGTATGACGTACTTGGCGACCTTAAAATTTATTAAGACAATAATTAATTACAGAGAGTGGATGAAGGAACACAAAAGGATCTATAGTTCCGAAGAGGAGTATTTTACCAGGCTTTCCATCTTCAAAGACAATCTAATAAAAATTGAGAAGTNTACTGAAGCAGCCCGTGGTTTCGTATGACGTACTTGGCGACCTTAAAATTTATTAAGACAATAATTAATTACAGAGAGTGGATGAAGGAACACAAAAGGATCTATAGTTCCGAAGAGGAGTATTTTACCAGGCTTTCCATCTTCAAAGACAATCTAATAAAAATTGAGAAGTTAAATCAACATCATTCTATCATGGAAGTTTCATTTGGTTTAAATCAGTTTGCTGATATTACAGAGATGGAATTCCGCAGCAATATATTAATGCCGAATCGACAACCGGTATGTGGTATAAAATCAACTTTATACTAACCCCAATATAAATGATTTTCTTGTCGAAATATTTTTCTCAAACCATCTTTCTCCGTCCGTTTCGACAAATTAAACTGGGCCTTAATTCATGCTTTTTTAAAACCAAATCTGTGGCAATGTCTGACTAGGGTCCTGTTGCTGCAACCATTCGACTTGTGATTTAAATGACGAAGAGTCGTTTACAACACTACTTAAAATGCGTTGTCGCGGTCACATTACACTATATCGCTTCCTACCGGCAGATACGCGACCTGAACGAACGACAGTTAAACACACACGGTATCCGCGTAAAGATATTACCTAATACACACAGAGCCGCCATTATTGTACATTATTATACAACTACAGTTCAACCAAACTTCCGTGGCAACAACCTGAATAAAGCACCTGTACCTACTTAGGCGCCACACTAGCGTAACACATCTATGTCGTTTGTAAATTCTTAATTAGGCCATTTAAAGGCCAAAGGGTATTTTTCAAGCGTTTCCATTCATGTTGACTCTACGTGTTTTTACAGGCAGTTTTTCCAGAGTCCAATGCTTACAAATCCAAATTGTACA
>QXVZ01002982.1:0-23830 GCA_008931825.1 Phallusia fumigata
TGTGGTGCAAAGGGTTTCGTGTTATATTGAGTGCAATCAAACCATAATCCTAAATGTCGATTAACATTATTGAATCTGTTTGTTTTTAACGCACGACCGGTTTATGATTAGCGCTACATAGAAAGACAACTCGATAACTAGTATAGGGCTATGGCAAAAATGTCTGTTTGCAGGGGCCCACCATAACTGTTTTTAATGTATTTTTTAAAACCCTTTGCATCGTCTTAGTTGCCCCTCGAGGTTATGTTGGCTGGCCCCCCGTGGCTCCAACCACTTTAAAACGTCTCCTCCATCAGAAGGAGTTAGGGGGTTCAAACTATTACCGCAAAACATTTTTAATCGAGGTCGTCAAACGAAAGATGTAATTGAATCTCAATTATCAGATTTCGGCCCCGAAAGAATATTTGTTGTTAGAATCTGAACTGTTATTGGGACCACACTTTATTGTAAGTAAGCGTAAAAATGCTTGAGGCAATCGAGTAAATTTGTTGAAATTATTTCAATCTCTACAGTTTTCTTTTATTTTATGTCCCAATTGGGAACAGCAATCAACAAGGGTTAGGTTTAATCTTCACTTCGCCAAACTACGCTTAAACATTTGACCGAATCCGGATTAATTATTCATTCTGGCGTTAAAATTTTACCGAAAAATCAAATCAACTTGAAGGATCAGAAGTTGGCAATTGACGTACCGGTGGCAGGCTGCTGGCAAACGCGATGAGCCAAGCGCCGATAAGAAGAATCTTAGTGCGGGATCGCTGTTGATTTACATTGGACATTGGTGATAGAATGCTGAAAACCCGATCCAACGCTGTCACCTATGGAAAATAGTGTAATAAAGTTAATTATTGTTTACTAGCAAATAATCAAGCGGGGATTTTGTGAAGTCTAAAGCATAATACAATTTAGGATTTGATCACATAAAAAAATCGTGAATAGGATTCCACATAATCGGCAAATTGGCCTTCCCATCACAATCATGAAGGAAATATTGTTGACTTGCTGTTGCTCTGTTAGTTAAACTAAACGAGTCGAAAGAGAAACGGTTTGAGATAACAATCGCTAAGACACAGTGATCTTGTCCGTTAATGGACAGGCGCAGTGGCCATTCCCAACGGGAATTACAATTTCACATTTTCCAAACTTGTTGGTGCATTGGAGTAATACGTTTTTCAGTACANGTGAATAGGATTCCACATAATCGGCAAATTGGCCTTCCCATCACAATCATGAAGGAAATATTGTTGTCTTGCTGTTGCTTTGTTAGTTAAACTAAACGAGTCGAAAGAGAAACGGTTTGAGATAACAATCGCTAAGACACAGTGATCTTGTCCGTTAATGGACAGGCGCAGTGGCCATTCCCAACGGGAATTACAATTTCACATTTTCCAAACTTGTTGGTGCATTGGAGTAATACGTTTTTCAGTACACAACTTCAAGTGCCTCAAAAAATCAGCCAATCCTCACTTAACCGGTATCATATAGCGTTCAACAGAAAAAAACTAAAAATATACCGCGTCTTTTCGCTAAAGGCATTAACACATCTCAACATATGGAACTACAAGAGAAGAGTGAAGTGTCCAACAAGGACTTAGAACCACGCAAGCATCTCCATAACGCGCCAAGGTCAAACGATTAACCTCGACATAATTACGCGGTTAACTCTCAGTCCTGGACTTAACAAGGAACGTTTTCAGGCTTAGGAGAAAGGCAAAAGCCGCTATAGCAGGGGTGGGCAATTGTTTTGGTCCAAGGGCCAGATTTCTCTTGAAATTTGACTGGCGGGTCGTGCGTGTGTAGGTAAGAACTTCTAAACAAATCGAACAAGCCCTTGGCAAACGGACCAAAAAGAGTTAATGCACATCTGACGTGTCAGAGTAAAATGCTTTACGGACCAGATTTAGTCCACGAGGTGTATTATGCACATCTCTAACTAAACTATAGTATGCTCAAGTCCAACACTTGATTGGTGGAAAATTAAACGGGGTTTGCCCACACGGCAAAATTATGATTTAAGTTTCATAAGAATGCGCACTTTGCCACACCACAAAGCTTCCAAAAGTGACATTATCACATCGTTTTGACTGACACCTTCGTCACAGTTTGGGTGTACATCATTCATAAAACATTAACAGTTTGTCACAAAACAAATCGAAAACATGACTCAGTCCAGAACGAGGTGTTAATAAACGTAATAAAGTCAAGACTGTGGTGTTTGCTAAGTCAGCCGTTGAGATGATAAGAACTAATATCCGGTGACTGTTACTTAAACAGTTTACACAGAATACACCGTGTTNGACATTATCACATCGTTTTGACTGACACCTTCGTCACAGTTTGGGTGTACATCATTCATAAAACATTAACAGTTTGTCACAAAACAAACCGAAAACATGACTCAGTCCAGAACGAGGTGTTAATAAACGTAATAAAGTCAAGACTGTGGTGTTTGCTAAGTCAGCCGTTGAGATGATAAGAACTAATATCCGGTGACTGTTACTTAAACAGTTTACACAGAATACACCGTGTTTTGCACATGGTGCGAAACACGCTGTGAAGTTGAGGAGAAAGTAACTTTCGGTCTATAGAATTTCAGTCATGGGTTAAAATGATATTTCAAAATTTGGTTTCCTAAAGTGAAGTTGTGTTTTTTCCCCGGTAATTTAAAAGAGAAAGTGACGCTTTCGCTCTTTTAGGTGTTCTGCTGTTGTTTTTCTAAAGCATAGACGTTTTTGTTGTAAATGAACAAGTGACTTTTGCCGCGTTAACCAGGCTGATGTTCCATGTTGAAAAACACACTCATTGATCTGGTTTTCATACGTCAAGCCACTGGTTCCCAACCGCCTTTGCCTATTTTGGAACCTTTTGATTTCTCCCTATCAGACAAGAAGTAAGAGGTTTGGAACCACTGGTCTACCTAAAAAGCAATACTAAATTTATCATGAATAACTTTTTGGAAACCATTTTGTGAAAATTCCTCCCCGGTATGGAACCACTGGGTTAGGTTTTCAATTGCAATAACACATTGAAGACACATCTGAAAAAACTATTGGTACAAACAAATCGTAGTATCGGGTTAACCAAAAATTCCAGGAAATCTAATGAGGCAACACTCTGGAAAACTGTCACATCATCACCCGACTCGTGTTATTCACGTACAAAATGTAACCAGGTCAAATCTATCGTGTGACGTTTTTTGGTGTATAGGAAGCCTTAATCTCAAGGAACTGTCAACCGCGAATTGTCGTTACTGGCGATAGATGCATCGCGTGCGCATATGTGAGGTTGAAAGTACGCAGATCTGCTCTATTAACAGGAAATAAGGCTCAATAACAGTCAATTCGCAGTTCTTACAGGAGCAAATTCAAACCACACCGAAGGGTAGGGTTTTTGGCACGCGCGTCAGGGCCTTCTTATCACGAATGTAAAGTATTTCCGAAGTGCGACCGACAAATGGTACTCGTCGGTCATGCAAGCATAAAATATCCTAAGAAAGCATGCCAGGCAAATCAATAGGAGAGCTGTAGGGGCGAAGTATATCCGGCAATTGGGGGCTGGCGTGCCGGACCGCGCAAATAGTTCACACAATAAAAAGACGAATGACGTAATTTGTTACCTTACTTTCTTTACACATACGTGCTTATGGTGGTAGCCAGATAAGCTAATGTACCTTTCTGTCTGCATTTTGCGGCGCAAATTAGGAATACGCAAGTGTGGGAATCGTGAAGTCGAGAATTTCTCGCCTTTTGAATCCGTGTTTGCTGTGTCANAGTTGGTTGGACTTTCGACGCACCAGCGATAATAATTTAATAAAGACGCTTATTACCGATGTTGTATTGAAGATACTGAAAAGAGTTTAGCTACGAAAAGGAATTATTGATCAACGCCTTTGCAAAATTAAAACCACACACAGAATTTGGGTGTTTTTTGGTAAACGATCAAATACTCTTCCAAAGTCAAAAAAGTGTTGTGTTCTTTTTTTAAAAACAAAACTTGGGGTACGAAATTTGCCTAAAGAAGATGCATAATTTTTTCCCGGGTAAATTTAAGACGAGTGCGTTTCCACTTCTTTTGGCGGTCCACTTATTTTGTAGATCCTCGAAAACCACAGGGGACAAAAACTTCGCAAAATCCTATTAAAACAGCTTGGCAGCGCAAATTTTTAATTTCTACGTTGTTTTTTTCATGCAAATATACGTTGTTCTAAATCAAATTCGAGTATCATTTATTCCCAATGAAGGGTAAAAACTTATTCTTGCGGATCCGAATTTTTGCACAACTCAAAATGCAGCAGAAGCGAGAAGAGGGAACCGATGATGCGGCATAAGAAATGCAGAAGAGCGAGCGAGGAGGTGGAACTTCACGGTAGCGACGTTCGTGTCATGTGTAACAACGCACAACAAGCACCCAAGGTAATATAATCCGCTTAGGACAGATTGTTTCGTCGTCGAAAAGAGACGCAAACACTTTGAGGGGGACGTTGGGGGCCTGGGCCGCTTTTCAGGGGGGAGGGGTGAACGAACCGTGCTCGGTTGACGTCATTGGGGGAGCAAAGGCCGGATGCTTCTCGTTTGTTGTGCCCTGCTGGTCGCTTGGCAACGGTGCATGACCGGAAAGGCATGTAGCTTGCAAACTTGCTGCAAGTGGCGGCACAACCACTACAGGGTTGGTTTCGTTTTCAATGCGGTTATTTATCGCTTTCTGGCATTGATAATCGCAAAGTCGGATCAGTAAACGGGAAATTAAAAAGTATTTTCCCTTTCCAAACTGATTCGAAGAAGAACCAGCATGTTGCGCATACACTTTACCTATTCCACATTATTGTATAGGCAGTTTTTGATTACAGATGATTGTAGCACCGCAAAACTGGATAGGTTTTTTTCAATGTAAATCGACCGTAAAGAGCCATACAAAAAAAAAGAAAAATTCGTTTGTTATCATTTGACAAGTTAAACTGATTTGACTTTTCAAATTTTTTTCAGTAATTAGACTATGCGGCACGAACTAAAATTCCTTATCCAGGTATCTACCTCGTCAGTCATCCAATTACAAGCAGAGAAGTCAATCAGCGCTGCAGTTATTTGCAGGGGTGGGGTCGGTGAAGTGGAATTGGAACCGGATAATTTGCAGACGAAAGACGCCACTTAGATGTTCAGTTTACAGTGGTAACCTGCTTGCACGAAAGGGGTCAAAGGCAAACATGTTGTCAGCATCGTTGCATGTGAAACTTAAACTGGAGTTTGGACTCTGCATTTTGCGAGCACATTTTAAGGTCTTCTGGTTTATACAGCTTTGCATAGCCACGTAAAGCTAAAAATTTCGCAAACACCTTCTGAAATACGTAAGGTACCAAAACTTGCACAAGTAAAATCGTTTGTTTAGGTGAGAACACATGGTGGACAATATAAAGCTCGTTAGTAAAGTTTCTGGTAATGCCAGACACCTAGCAAGTCCAAGTTACAATAGTTTTCAATGTGTTTCATCGCAAAACCGCACAGAGACTTCATCTGCAAGTTCCTTAAAAATCAGAAGTTTCCAGTTTGACAAACAAACTTAGTCTAAATATCATCATTGAAAGAATGCATGTGATGTGATTTGCTCGGAAGCAGTCAAGTCCAACACTGCAAGTCTGCGGGTGGCAATATTGGTGCACAAGAATACTCGCAAGGCTGGATATCATGCAACCACTTCTCTTCATGTAAGCTTGGGGTACAGTGATTAAGAATACGAAGCATCCTACATTAATATTTTTAACAACATGCCACTTAATCGTTCGAGAGGAGCCCCGACACATTCTTTGCAACTAGTTTTCATTTTAAACTCGCCCTGAAAATCGTGGGAAGGTGTAATTGGTGGAATGCCTTGCGTCAATGCTGTGGAAACGTGATACATAAGCCGTGTTAGGCCGTAGCAAAGTCTTCGGGGATCACAAACTGCTCAAGAGCCTGAGTTTCTCTCATCTCCAGCCTAAGGTTGACGTCGCGTATCACAACAAGACCTTTAAGGTTTCGAGTGAACGTTACGCGGTACAGCGTGAAACACCTGGTTTACAAGCGACGGGGTTGAGAGTTGGCGTTCTAAAAAAAATTGCAAATCGTGCCCTGTTACTATTTGAATAAGTTTTGTCGCTATTTGTCTGCCAAAATCGACTTTATTATTCTCCCTAGGAATTGTGCACATTGATTTTGGTTCAGCTCTGTAATAGTTTATTNACAAAAAACAGATTTTTCACACACTCATGGATATTGACAATCTCAGTCTACAGGGTTGTTTTAATGCAGCAAATGTTTTAGCATTTCAAAGTTTAGGCATATTTCCGTTCAGTTTGACCCAAAAAACCAGCCACCTATTAACGGCCGATTGCTGGGGATTTTCGCAGAAGTAACAAACCATCAGTCACAAGTCACTATGCGCAGGTATTTGCATACAACAAGATGTAGTCAACATGTCGGTATGCTAAGGCTTAGGCAATTATTTGAGAACATCTTTGATGCCTGTTTGGGATACGTTTTGGTAAAGATGCTACCAAATAAGGAGACGTAATATTTTCGAACGGAAAAAAACGTTTACTACCAAGGTTTTGAAAACATCAGGACTTTTTTGTTGGTGCGGTTTATCTCTTCTATCTAATAAATCAAAGACGGTGTAAAAGTATATGATTTCGTAATGTTTATTTAAATTAAAGAATGATAGAAGTTTCTTAACAAAGACAACTGATGCGGCAAACGTTAAGTGTTAGGCGTTTTTATTTATATTTGGTCCTAATGCAAAAACAGAAACCTATCGTTGTTTTAAAAACCCCAATAAGTTGTTTATCACAGAGTAGAGCGGACATCATGTACGGATGTGGAAGATGTAAACAAAGAATGTTCGCCACACACCAAGTGTGCGATGTTTACTGACATAAATGACAATTTTTCTCAATGAGGCGTTGGGTAAATCTAACACACATTCTCCTATGCAACAAGCCACTTGGTCGTAGTACAGAGGCAAATTTAGTCCATAATTTCCAAAGCTAGAGAGAAAGCTTAATTTAAAAGATAACTGACAGAGAGCTTGTCTACAGTAAACAAATTTTAGAGACGAAAATTACGTAAATTATAATTTGGGTTATTTATTATAAGGACTCTAAAACTTTGTTGGTATGTTTCCTTCCCAGGGAAAAAGAAAAGAAACAACGAACCTGACTTATAACCACGTCCGATTTCATGGCAACACTAAAACTCTTTCTTTTTGGTAAACTTTAGTTTGTTTTCATGATCATTCAACACATTTTGTTACTGTTTTGACTAAAAGGATGCGTGGTTAGCTAGAAGGACAACCAAGTTTAATCGCTTTATAACGTGGCTATCGAAGCAGCTGGTCCCGCTTAATAAAACAAATAGTCTGTTTTGAAATGATTTAGGCACGTTTTGTCCACTGTGCAATATTATAGACTTGGTCTTATGTATGCGACTTTGAACAAAAACTTTAAACCACATTGCTGGCATATTTGGTAGCACTATATCAGTCACCAAACATAATCAAATTGGAAAAACACATTAACCATGCATGCGGAGATGCAATATAGCAAGTATCAAACGCATTAGCAGATACATCAGACAACTGCGACATCTCCCAGACATGTTTATCCACGGAGTCTGTCAGGCCAGCGAGAAAACAAGCGAGACACATGAACATGAACGGAAACTCAATTGACTAAAATGCCTGTTTTTTTGACTTACTAATATGTGGTAAGCACAGTAAAAAGTCAGACGTCCCGTCACAGTCAGATAAGTATAACGAAAAGAAACTTGGTTTTTGTACATGACTTGACATAAAAACACGCGTTCAATTATTAATAACTTTCACGAAAACGATAATTTTTGCTTTGAAAATCATGCGAGTATAACTGTCTAGTCCAAGGGGCTTCTTGAGTCAAAAACCATTGAACAATTCGTCACAAAAATATTAATGTTGTGTCATAAAACCCGGAGGTGTAAATGACTGGTCACAGTCTTAACGTTACGTCAAAGGCGATACTTTTAGCGCGACTAAACTGACGTTGAACGTGTTTGTCAACCCCGACAACATGTGTACGAATGTTTTGAACGGTGGGGAGAAGTGATGGAGCTATGTCGGGAACGCTGCGCTGTTTTGGTTTGAACTCAGCAGACCACCGAGACGACAACAAAGAAAGGAACTTGAACGAAGATTTTGCGAAACACCCGCAAAGCTTTACTTGGAATTCTACAAAGTCGTGTTTATCATTTTTTGTTATTGGATGGTTGGATGTTCAGGAAATACAAGATACAGAAAATAATACAATTAAGTTCTACGAGTGGGCTGCTACTCGGCATAGATTTACGGCGAAAAAGTTTATGGTGAATTTTTGGAAACTCTATTTTACGCTTTTTCAAAGTAGTTTGTTATTGCATAGTTGGTTTAGGAAATACAAGACAAAGCAAACAACATGATTTAATACATCAGCGGCAGAGAGCATGAAAATGGTGTATATATGTACTGCAAAGGTTTCAACATTCGCTGTTGTCATCACTGATTTTGCACGTTTGCATTGCCATGCATTCACGATATACAAGCTCTCTAGCAGTCATGATTTTTGTTGAGTTGTTTTTCTAAATCCAGCCAAATAAGGAACACAACTTTTAGCCGTTTTAAATATGGGGCACTGTATCGGCAAAGATATGCAACACCACTTCACACATATTTTAACGACGTCGTACGCAACGTTTGGTTCTGTTCGTTGATTTCTAGGAGTTGTCCTCTACTCGGCATAGATTTGCGGCGGAAAAGTTTATGGTGAATTTTTCTAGCCTTGCAATGCTTGAAAGGCCAGCTACGATAAGGCTTTTCCAAACTCAACATACCCTGGAACACTTTAATAAGTACGAACAGCGCAACTGCTTCAGAGCAGATTAAAAAATGTATAGGAACTCCTAGTTTCAGCAGGGTAATGTAGTTTTAAAACAGTCACTCGAAACGCCCAGCTTTCAAGTTCGTCCATAACCTCAAGTGCGCATCCAAAACTCCAACGTAAACAAGAGGTCTGTCCTGGCCAAAGGATTACACAAGCGACAACGGATTTAAATGCCTAGTCTGTGGTGAAGTTTCTGATGTCCCGGCGTCAAACAGATCCGCTTAAACCGGCGTAAATCTGTTTCATGCGACAAAAAGCCGCTGACTTTCGTTAGCATTTTGTGGTGGAACATACCCTCGCGAAAGTGAGAATACTTGGCGACATTTTGGATAACAAGTTCTTGTGTTTCGACGAATTACTGTGAAAACTTGCATAAATCGATTTTTAATGCGCGCAGGTTACTGTTTAACTGCCATTTGTGGCATAGTCGCAACCAAAGCTACAAATCTGAGGTTGTCTGCTAACGCTGCAATGACCAGGCAATGGCACTTGTGGTGTATGTTTACATAAGCATGCTTTGTCATTAGGGACAGGTAATAGTACCACGTTCCCATGGAAAGTTTTTCAGGATATTTTTCATTTTTGGAGCCCCCTTTGTATTGTGCCAAAGAAAAACCTTTCGTTCGCTTCGCCCCTATGACATGAACTCAAAACAGAAAACATATGAGGTGTTGTTTTTTTGCACCTTTTCAACTTAAATGCTAGAGTATTAACAGCTTCAGAAAGGTAGAAAATAAGTTTCAAAAGCAACCCCAGTAAAATTTTTCGATGCGACGCCTTTGGAAAAGTTGGTTAAACTGTCGACGCACCAGTGATAAACCAAGACGCTTATTATCAAAGTTGTATTTATTGTGACATAAAACAGTTTAACGACGCACAGTTTGAGAAGCATGGTCTTACACAGCTAAAGAAGTTATAAGATGCGATTTTCGTGTCCTATACAAGCGTAACATGAAGTGGTGGTTGTCAGCACACAAAGACCAATTTCAAGTGGTGCATGTAAGTATGTCGTTGATGAAAATCGATGCCGGTACACAAGGGCAAGTGTTAAGCGAATTCAGTTCAGGGTCAACGTTGTTAATCAGTTAAAGTGGCTAGACTCATTCGCAAAGCGCAATGCATTTGGCACGAGCGGGGACAAATGCCCTTCCCAAGGGATATTTGCCCTCCAGCCGTCGGATTAGTTTAATTTGGTTTGAACTCTACTATAAGTCTCAGTAGCTAAGCTGGCCACATTGGAACGCAACAGCAACCCCGTGTGCTTTCCGGTCAAATGTTATTTGTGAGCCGAAAGCATTTCCACAGAAATGTCACAAAATTGAATTAACCTTTTTTGAGCTGTTGCATAACTTACGTAAGTGCATGAACGCATTTTTTTGCATAAGTGCATCAACAACCACAATTCGGATGATTTCAACAATTTCTGAAAGTCAATGTCATGGTTGAGTGAAAGAACCTTGCTCATATCCCACTCAAAACGCCTGTGTGCAAAAGCCCTCAGTGAAGATGTAAATACAGTATTAGATCGCAACTAATGGATTGTGGTTCAGTGTGGCAGATTAGAGGTGGCAGCCACGAAGGCAGCGAATGTCGATTAAAAGCCACAATGGTCGCACGCAGAGAGGCACGACTTTGAAGATCAGCACGATTCGAGGCCAAGACGCGGTGTAAAGGGTCAAGGGGGTTCCTTTTTATCACTGGGACTTATCTACATTTCCGGCAAATTAACATCAGCTATTGTAGGTGAAGTTGAGTGCTACGTCACATAAAAACGTCGTCATGTTACTTTGGTGCATCGTTAATTTAGGAACAGACTCCCCTTTGAAAAATATCCTAAAACAATTTCTTACCTTACCGACCAGCCTTTCCACAAAAATATTAGGTACACAAGACACGGACTTGACAAGTACCTTAATGAAAAACATAACAACCAGAAAACTTGTATATATAGTGGATGCTGAATACGCACTGATAATGACAACAGCGATGTATTTACTGTACGCAAGTTCCCGTTTTATTTGAAGCAAAAAAATGTTTAGAAGATATATGCTGGACATTGTAAATTTTATATTTCGTAAGCCGTTCACGCTTTGCAAGAATATCCAGGAACACAAATCAATCTTGTTCCCACAACGGCCACAGCGTAAGTTCCACAAGCGCAAAAAAACGCGATAACACGCGGCTTGGCTTCAATTTCAAAGCGGCGGTTTGGAATGTTAATTGACTTGCAGAAAACTATGGGGGTAGTTCGTGGCAAAAGATCAAAGGATGTTAATGAACTGTTTAATACCCCAGCCCACATCAATGCATCAACGGTATAACAACGGCAAAACAGCCTTGCCCAAGTCAAATCGGTTTATTTAGGTTGATTGAAATATTTGCGAGACGCCAAAGAGGTAATGCTTCATTAACAGACGTGGCTTATGTCGCGAAAACGTTTTCTAAGTAGAAGGTCGATATTTAATTAGCTTCGATGTGGTTGAGTTTGCGTTACGACAATGATGGAAAAAAGCTGCCCACGCAACTTGTGCAACAAACTTTACTGCGACCTTGAATTTTTTTACTTTTCCGGCGACACATTTACTTTTCGTGAATTGTGCGAAATAACACATTACCTGACACTGAAACAGTTAATGTTTCTTACAATTGTTGCACATTTGCAAACTTCAATCGTTTTTTTAATGTCTATAAAATCACAATTCACTCTCTGACCCCACAGAAGCTCGGCGTGTGTGACAAAGACGCCAGTCGCATGTAAATGCAAGACTGTAAGCTTCAAAAAACTGATGTCATTCATCGTTTTGTTATGGATATATATATAACTCGCTTTACAGTATCTTATTCCGATACAACTTACAGTTTACACTCTTGTTTTTACCTCGTTTAAATAAAGGGAAGTCTTAGTTAAGGGAAAAAAATGCCCAAAAAACGACAAAACATAGGTTAAAATTGTTGTTTCATTTACCCATTGGCATAGAGAAGAAAGTGAAGGCAAGATCAGCCAGAGTGAGATGGATCGTGATGACGAGCACGTGGCTCTTCTTTCTTGCTCCCCACAAACAGTAGAGCACGAAGAGGTTTCCACTGGCGCTGAAGAGAAAGAAGATCCATGTGAAGATGACCCGGACAAGCTGGGACGTGTTGAACTGGAGGAAGATCTGAAAAGGAAAGACGAGTGGTTAAGATGTCTTCCTAATTTCCAAATCGTTGTTGATCAAAATTCCAGACGCCAACATTATCACTGGAACTACGCCTGATCACAAAACAATACAAAACAAGAGCTGCCTTCTAATGGGCATTGAAGCAGATACTGGAAGTTCAACACGCGTTGGTTAAAATAACAAACAATATTCAGCTAAAGAAAAACTATCAACGAACCTATAGTAACGAATCAAGCAACAACCAAACAAAAATATCGGTTGATTTGAAGAAGCAAAATGGTTACACACAGATTTGGGAACAAAACAGCGTTTCATCATCAATTATAAATATCTCGCTTCATTTCCATTCCGAAAATAAGTGCCACGTGGCTTCGTAAGTTCATGTTTTGCGGTTTTTGTCAATTGGAAGTCGCCTAAAGCAATCGATAACAAACTTCTTTGGCACTTTCGGTGTCCTAAAATAGCCTAATTACGTCCGCTGTGGCAGTAAAATGAACCACCTTGGCAACTTGACACTTGACAGGTAACAAGCTTATTTATTGCAGGAATTTCCAAAACATGGTTGACAAGAATTTGGTTACCATCTTGTAGAAAGAAAGATTTTTATGTTTCTATGTTAATTATGTTTCAAAGATATCATTTTGCACTATTGATACAAATGAAGTTGCAATGTCAGCATAGAGCCTAAGCTTCTCGGTTCGAAACTCACTTCAGGCATAACATTTTACACCACGTCATGCTGCACAATCAATGTGTGTGATGCAGCGGCATTAGATCTTTTCAATGCCTCCACGACTAAAATTTAGCACGCATTATGCCGGTGTGTGTGAAAGGATGGGCTGGTCACTGTGTGATGACGCGAGAGTATGAGGAAGTAATTAACAAGTGACCTCTGCCACTTCCTCGCATTGCCGGGCGTTTGACGGATTGGTGACATGGCCCAGCGCGCCTCAAGGGACTACGACGAAAAATGTGAAGCAACAAAATGTACGCCTGCGTGGAAAGAAACTTTCCAACCCTTTCGTGTTACTGGTGTATAATTTAGGACAACAAAAACATTTCCATAGTGCAAATGCAAAACGTTTGTCTACTACTTAAGACTAAATATCTTGTAAAACCGTTTAGAAATTTATTCGAAAATCAATCGCATTCTGTCAAACCAATGCTCAACGGAAACCAACAGCAATAATTCTCTCCAAAAAATTAACACAACACTTTATTCCAAACCGGATCATACAAGGTCGAGCAATAAACACAAACAACGTGCAAGGGATAAACGCATGCTAATCACATTCATTTTGATAAACGGGTTACAGCCTACCTCCGTACTGTTAAAAAGCTCTTTGAATTCACGCACAGTCATACTTAATTGCATTACGCAAGGAAATTCCCAATGCATGCACGTCGTTGTGGTGCAACAGAGGTCGTNACTGCCGGGGATTTGACAGGCATGACTTCCGATCCGCTCATGGATAGAAGGCGTAAAATCATCAGTAGACATTACGCTTGTTACCAGGTTAAGATTCAAAGTAAAAAAAATGCCTGATATTGCCAGAATGATGTTGTGTAGAATGTTACTTTATACCTTGGTGGATAACATAGGAATGAAATTTGAGGTTTAACTGAAATAAGAAAGTGCAGAGACCAAGTACACGGGCCAAACGTCTTCCAAAATACGGAACTTGTAGACAAAGCATAACCGTATTTTCACATGACAAATTGGTCGCAATGACGTCCGACACGGGAATATAGCATATGGCGTCAGTCAATATGTCGCCAGGGTTCCAATACATTGGGTCGCATACTTTGTAGTCGATCACCTTTAATTCATTTAGAACATATATCGTATAACACCGAAGTAAAACACAATGATATCACCACAGCACACAAAAATTGAATCCTTGAATAATACAAGATACACGGTTGCACATTTGCATGTATTGACGTAAAACACCACTTATTTGCCAAATAAATCATATTACTATACAATGGTGTGCGACTTGCATGCAAACGAGACGATGAGTCGGATTGCAGAGGGTGAACCCGGCGTGATGCCAAAATCGTAACCGAATTTTCGCTGTCGAAACCTCGTTATGAGCAGCGTATGTGATAGACGCAACGAGTTTAATCGATTCCAAGCAAGGCGACAATTTTGGAGAAACTGTGCCAACATCTTCCAAATACAGCGGTAAATCAGTGGCTTACAAACAAAAAGCGATTCCATGACGCAAAGAATCCTATGCTTTGCTAAACTGTATGCCTTCATTTGAAAATTTAAAGCGATACAACCAAAGTTTCTGGTCCACAATTGTATGTCCGAAAGCAATCGCTAAAATTGACCTTTTTATGTCACAACCAGTGCTTGGCAAGCAGCATTCTAAATAAAACCGCTTTGCTTAACACCTATAAGGAAATATCTAACTCCTTGTGCTAGGGCGGCATCGATTTCATCAAGTTTAATAACTGGTATACGACGAAATGGAANAGAACTTTTGTTTCCTTTACCACAGCTACGCGTGGTCGCATCACAACAAGTTCGACTGCGCGTTGTACGTGATGTTCGTAGCACGACACCAACGCACGTGACTGAAAGTACCCATGTTTAGTGCCTCTTGAGGGTGGAATTCGTATTTCAAAACTTCCTGAACATTCTTAACAGTTTCGCGTGCCTAAGGAGAAACTGGCGCTTGTGCCACACCTATTTTTGTATTAACGTGGCTTGTTGTGATTGGTCGAAGCCGTTGTTACAAATACACATTTTAGGGAACTGCTATTATGCGTTTGAATGGGGTTTTCACAGTGTAGAATATGGGGGCTAATCCAGACACATAACGATATTTTCTTAGCAACAAAATAATGAACATTCACACATGTCTACAACCAATTGAAGTGTCAACCACTGGGCGGCACAAACAAAAGACGACAACCCAGGATGGAAAACAGCAAGATATGCTACATGAAGCGAAATGTCTCAGGGCAGTAAATGAAAAGAAAATTTCAACATTTGTGACTCGGGGACATATCGAAATTGATGTAACATCAGCTGCATGTCGCCTGAATTTCTCGGAACTATAGACTTGGACCAATTAAACTCTTATCAGGCGTCACCTATAAGGCATAGGAACCCAAAGCACCGCAACCTCAAACTAGTTAAGTCATGTCAGATCTACGTTACAAATATGACACCAATAATTTGAATGAAACGAACAAACCAACATGCTGTCGATTTAACATCAGTTGCAAGTAGAGGCCCCCTTGCATTCTGAGGGCCTGACAAAGGCGACACAGACGTGTGAGATAAGTGGCCAAACTCAATGTCGAAATGCGACTAACGACGTGACAAACTCAAGTGCCCAGACGAACTGTACAACAACAGGCAGAGACCCAAACCCACACAACTGACATATCCGGGTCTTAATCGCTTCACAGTACACTTGCTACTCTATTGAGATCTCTTATTGTGATATAAATGTCAAGTGTAAAGGAACCATGTCGGCGCATTAGAATTCGACAAACTTGATTTATATTCCCTTTTGTTGAATTGTTATTAGACCTTCTTTGCAAGATATACTATGTAATTGTGTAACTATCATTTCCACATATCTATTTTTCGATATTAGGCCGCACAAAAAAATATTTCGTGTTTCAAACATTAACAATTACGCACAAATCAAAATTATCAGGCATAAGTTTAAATGTAAAAACTACCAACACTGCCGGGTATAGTAATACACAGATAGAAGTGATAATGTCAACTACGTGATTAATAACATCGTTTGAAACACCTGTAAGGTATCGTCAAAAGTGTGTTATACAAAGTGATACTAATCGTTTACCCCATATAGGCCGTTAACTGTTGACCTGCAGGATCCTCACGCACTAATTGCTTTGTCGTTGCGTTGTAAGCTGATGAAACGACGTAGAGTCGAAGTTGCGCATCGTCTTTGTAACCGCGGACCGCATAAAGGCTTGTACTGAATGTCCGGTGTGTATAAACCCAAGATAAACAAGATAACAGGGCCTGAGACGATAACGCTCTTCCCAAAGAAGCGCACGTTAGGTCGGGGTGCTATATTTGCTGAAGCTACCTTCCGGCACCCGGGGTAGCCTACTAACAATGCGTCGGGCTTGTGGTGAAACTTCAGGCAATGTACACAAAAATTGGGTCACACGCCACCGACCTGACAGCCTAACCTGCTTTGTAAGGGAGATAAGCGAATGTTCAGCCGGGTATCTGATGTCGCGCCTATGAGATGTGAAAGGATAGTTTACGATCAATCATAATTTCTTTAAGCTGTGTCGTGCAATTCTGACAAGGTACGCGTTGTTGGAAGAATGCAAATTACAAGTAAAATTCACCTTCGCTAAGTGTCACTCTACATATTTAAATAGCCAATACCACTATTACAAAACCAAACATCTTTTCATAGCAGTTGGTTCTTTTGTTAAGCGCTACAAAGCCCAGCAGTCGGATAGTAAGCTTAATCGACTTGAAACCCCTTGCAATAATACTACCAGTGCTCAAACGTATTGACAAAATACATTTAATAAGGACAACATGTGCTTATATAACAAATCGATATGTTTCGAAATCAAATTGATCGAATTGAAATCGTATCGACTTAAGCTCCTTCTCGCGTCAAACCAGCATCGAAAATTCGCGATTGCATAATAAAGGACTGAAATGGACATGTGTAGGACTTGCACGACCCTATCGTATCGGAGCATTGGCACCGATTAGCAGGGTCCCTTTTTTTTAAAAGTTGTCGTTAATGTATGTCAGGGAACCCCTGGAACGAGAGGTGATTATTCATGGCACACATAGTGATTCACGAGTTCATATTTCAACACATTTTTTTCAGCCAAGTTGAGCGACCTTTTTTATTTTGTCGTTAAGTGCAGCGCAACTGCAGCAACAAGCCACACAAATAGCATGATAAACCAGCCTTTTACAGTTTACAACGACTAGCCTACTAAACGCAGAAACGTTAGGATGTGAAGCCATTAACAGTTTGAAATAATTTGAAAACTAATGACACGTTGCGTTCAAAAGGTTGCCGATCACCTATGTTTGTTTACATTTCGTGCCAAGCGCTTACCTATTTCTAATCTAAGTTTTCGGTAACGGTTTAGGAATACCGAAAAAGTCGATATCATTGGCGACTGAGCATTATAGTCGTCGTGGTCGTGCAAGCAACAGGTCAATAAAACAAATCCGCTGAACAATCGCATTTGACGACGTTTGTACAAAACATTTTACCCCCACTGACGTTCAAAGTAATTTTCCGCCGTTACTTACGCAGGCAAATTGCTTTGCTAAGAAAGAACATTCTGTGCTCTAGACCACGAAAAGTTTTCTATGTTTCTAAGCTTTTCAAAACGTAAACAATCTAACATCCATCTCTCGATGCACCACACCCCAAAAACAATTAAGCAAAGTGCGAAAAATTCATGTGGGATTTTCAGATGAAAGTGCCCCGTGTACTTAAACGTATCCGATTACATATAACTACCTGAGCACTGGGTATAAGCTACGTCTGTGGAAATTTATCAATACGATAATGCGCTATTGAGGGTAAAAACACTGATCGATATCAGGGGAGATGCTTTCTGTAGGTTTATCCATTTGTGTATAAGTTTCCATGTGTCAATATTTCGAGCGGGTAATACGGCGATCTAACGCTGCTAGCTGGAAGTCAGAAACACTGCGGTTGTAAACAAGTTTATAAATATCGTTTTGATACACTGGTTCTATCAGCAAGATCTACAGTAAAAATTTATTGTTAAGACTGTGGTTTAAATTGCGTGCTTGGCTTGTTTAAGCAACATGGAACACGAAAAATGTTTGATACTGACAAGCTGTGGCGACATGAATGGCAATGACAGAATAATCTAAATGAATGTGTGTGACCACCAACAATAGGATCACCGCGAAGATGATCAATTTTTATCAAACTTACTTTCTGTGCCGCAGCATAGTTTGACGCGACTTAGATATACTGATCGCAAAATGAAAAGCACTGACATAGAATAATTAAATCCATTGCAGTTCGGAGCTGTACACACGAGCACCGTCGCAAGCAAACTAATCCGACATCCTAATTTCCACAACGCCTAAATTAGTGATTACCAACTGGGGAAGCATTTCATGAGTTATAGGGAGGAACATCCACTTTAGAGTAAATTACTTACTCATGATAAGTGTAAACTTCTCTTTACGTAGACCAGTGGTTCCGAACCGACTCATATTACTTTTTATTACTTCTTGTCTAGTAGTGAAGGAATGAAACGTTCCAAAATTAGGAAAAGGTGGAATGTATCAAACAACGTTATGAACCATTGGCCTAAATAAATATCCCTCAAGTGATGCCACAGAGGCTAAAATACTCGATTTCAAGCAGTACCGTTATCGTATCGCTATCTCCCTGAAGAATTGCAGCTAGCCGGGCTCACACACGTCAAGTGAGCGCCTGGAAACACTATCAATCGGACATGGTGTTGGTTACAGCGGTTCACAGGGATTAGGTTGTCTGCCACATCTTTCCGGGGCAAGCAGTGATGATGGACGTTCGTACGGAATATTTTATGGTTTGCCGCAACCTTAACCACGACTCAGCCGATTTTATTCATAACGCGAAAACTAATTCATCTCCAGAAACAGAACTTTGAATGCGAACAGTTCAAGTATTGCGGCGATTTCAGTGTTAACATTGAGACCTGTCACGAAAGGTTGAAGGCCAAACGGTTTTTTTACATAAGCAGCCAAATGTAAACGTGAACGATTTGAATCTGAATACAGGCTGTGATGTTTGAAATAGACTGGATTGATTTAAGCATGGGATATCGGTGGCAACGTTTATTTCATAAAAATAGAAACAGTTATATAAAAACATGAAGAAAAGTTTTTTTTTGAAAGCATAGTGGGTTAAGTTTAATTTTAATCGTAATTTCCGTTTGCGATATTTGAACTTGCTAGTGTTGCAACAAGGAACACGAAAATTATTCGTTGGTTGTATCACATACACACAGCAGCTTTCAATTACCTTCAGTATTTCGCAAGGTCAATTTCTTCCCACATTACAAAACTATTTGCATCATGTGTTTATCTGGCTGCAGAACCTGCAGTTTAGGCGGGGTCACAGGGAAAAACTGTATGGGAAGCTAACGACAACAAGAAAACGTCACAGTTGATTGACACTGCTATTGATGTTGAACCAACGGCCTTCCTAGTAAACACTGAAACCTTTCAAGTGTAAATGCAAGCCTATTGAGACTAACAAAACTAAAGTCTATATTTCCTCCAGCGTTCAATTTTGATAGGCACCGTACGTCATGTTGACGTGGTAGCAAATGATTTGATTAGGAAAACAAACATTGTAACGTTAACATGCAAATGGTGATGCCATAAACAACACGTATTACGTGGAATCGGAGTCTAACGTATAGAGCTGCGGTTATTCCTTTTTTAACATCATTTGGACAAGCTTCTTATCCAAATGATGTGCCACAATGCTCACGTGCCGTACGAAGCCTGAACCACATGTTTAGTGTTGCAACTTCGAAAAATTGTTTCTGGTATTGCGTCGCCAATACGTAGCAATCATATTTGCGCCTCAGGTTAAATAGTATCAATAAGAAAATACAAGCCCGTTCTTGTTTGTAACACATTATCTACCTTTCAACAAATGTAGTTTTCATTATCACCTGAAAACTTAGTTCGAAAAAATCGGTTTACGGCGTGTTAAGTCGTGAATGTACACAGGCCTAGCGTTGCATACCACAAGCTTTAGAGGAGTTGACAGACGAATTTGAAGACCTTTCGCCACATATTGATTGATTGATTGATCCGACCCTACCGGCGTGCTAAATAATTCAAGTCCAAAGCCGCTAAACCTAACACTTATAAATAGAAATTAGGAAATGCCGTGTCACAGCACCGAAAAACCACCTTTGCAGCGGACGAGCGTCTAACTTGGCCCGCACCCACGTTGGCTGCCACGAAATTAATCGTGGAACGGAAAAGCTCCGGTTACTAGTCGCAGTCAAAAATCGTTCGGCTTCCTACTACACACGGAGCGCTCGGTCCCCACCCGGGTTCGGGTTTCAACAGCAGCAGCACTGAAGTGGGACAAAGTTGCAGCAAAGTATGCACTACACCAGTGGTTACAAACCTTTTTTCATGGCCACCAAAATACTTTCATAATTTCATTTGCAGTATAAAGCTACTAATATGTGTGCTTAAATACCGTTCGTGACGTAAATAAACCGTGTGATGGCATAGTCCTGCTAAATAACCTTCAGACTATTAGGTATCTTGACGATACCTAAATATATGATACACAGTAGAACAGGCGACCCAACGTTGGGTCTTGACCATACGTCGGGAAGTACTGGTCTACACGGTATTATAAACAATATTCCTAAACCGATTTGTAATCAATTGCAGGTTAAATGCTGCTGTGTAGTGAATCTGATAAACCCGAAAACTCCTTTGACTATTACCTAACACGCAAAAAGCCAAACAAAAACGCTACTTACTGTTTTTACGATCACGTGAGCGGGGAATCACCGAAACCGCAACAGTCTATAGTGTGTGGGGTTTTTCAATAAACACAATTCTTCAACATGCTATTTTCAGTACTGCATTGCTAACCTACATTTGTTGTGTCAACAAATCTCCCGTTTCAGATTGGTGGGTCCTAAAGCACTCAGTATACAATGCATTTTCAGTTTGCATTTGCGAGATACAGCCGGGGTTTATGGTGTTTTTCGCAACAAAGGGTCTCACATGTCAACAAAAGCACGATTTCTGTTAAACGACCATTCATTGTCCCGACAAACAATCACAAATTACCCTGCAATGCAGTAAACCCGCAGTTTACAAGTAAAACCTTTTCAACGAAAAGCGTACAAACTGCGAAATCCCGCTTCCACGAAGCTGAATTCCAAAACCAAGCTAAACCTGGCATTTTGAAGAAACCAAACGGCGGTCGCAATGCATAATCTGTTGTGCACACACATGCTTCACACTAGAGTGCCGTTATAGCAGGACTCAGAGGTGGCGCAACCAATTTACTAGAATTGTTTTTCATTAAATTAAGTATTACCATGCATGGCGGTGAATAATGTTGTAAATAGACCGACTTGATTAATGTCTATACCCAATAAATAAGATATACTTCATATCGCTGTTTTAAAAATTGCCTTGCAAGCCGCGATTCTCAGCAAGAGGGTGCCGCAAAACGGTTAAAAACGACTGCTTTAGGCGTTTCAAAAAACACCAAGTTGACGAATTAAAACCGTCCGTTAAATGAACAAGTCCAATCCACCAAAACTACAATGGATTTGTTTCTACTTGAGGAACCAATTAGTTTTAAAATAAAGATCGACGGCGCATTTTTCGGAGTTAGGCTTGTCGTGTTGTTATGCGAAAAGCATTTGAAACTAATGTTTCGGCTAAACTGCCGATGAGCGGACGTCCGTAGGCATTTACCAATAATGGGCCACACGCAGCGATTAGGATTTTATGCACATACGTCGTAATCGCATATCCTATTACGATTGCTCAAGCCTTAGAGCAGAGGTCGCAATCACTGACCTATGCGCAGTATACTGATAGAAGAGCAAGCGCAGTATTTGATATTTTGAAAATAACTGAAACAGAAGTTCTTATATTCCGGTCATAGAGTTACTTTCAAGTTTTCACTTGGCCCTGGAATACATTTTAGTTTGAGTTTTACCACAAGCTCAGTTCTTCGGGCGTTTCTTGTTGAAGTTTTCGGCCCACACATTCGATAAAACCCGATACTACGTCACGGGTATTATGTCGCAACAAAAGCACGCTATTAAACACCTGCCAACTGAAAATGAACGCGCAAATAGAATAACTTACTTGCTCGAATGCAGGGTTGCGCTATTATGACAGAACACCGTTTGAAGAATTATACTCATGAGGAATGGTGTTAAGAAATGGGAAAAATACATCGCAAATACTATAAGGTTCTATCTAGCGCGTTTTTGACTTATCTGTGCGACAAAACTTTATGCTATTGAAGCACCTGCGAAAGCGCACATGAAGGAGTCTCATGCATTGCGCATAAAAACTATGATTTGCATTACAAATTCCAAGAGTGTTTGAATTCCAAACGAGTGACATAGGAGAGTCATGAATTGTCGTTGACGGTAGCGAATTGATCGGGCCATTATAGAAAACTTCCAGGCTGGTTGAGATCTTACCCTGTGACAGGTACACTTATGTCATCGTTACGTATACCCAACGTAATAAGTTTCTTTGACACGGTTTTAACCGAATCCCAGGGGACCCGATGCGGTGTACGGGCTCCCTAGGGAAACGACATTTACCGGTTAATCCAGTTTCAGTCGTAAAAATGCCAAACAAGCGGGATAACAACCCGGCCCCGTGGGTCGATGTAACACACTGAAACCGTGTACTTGGAAAGTCGCGACAGCCTTGTTTAAACATACTTTTNGAACGCGCAAATAGAATAACTTACTTGCTCGAATGCAGGGTTGCGCTATTATGACAGAACACCGTTTGAAGAATTATACTCATGAGGAATGGTGTTAAGAAATGGGAAAAATACATCGCAAATACTATAAGGTTCTATCTAGCGCGTTTTTGACTTATCTGTGCGACAAAACTTTATGCTATTGAAGCACCTGCGAAAGCGCACATGAAGGAGTCTCATGCATTGCGCATAAAAACTATGATTTGCATTACAAATTCCAAGAGTGTTTGAATTCCAAACGAGTGACATAGGAGAGTCATGAATTGTCGTTGACGGTAGCGAATTGATCGGGCCATTATAGAAAACTTCCAGGCTGGTTGAGATCTTACCCTGTGACAGGTACACTTATGTCATCGTTACGTATACCCAACGTAATAAGTTTCTTTGACACGGTTTTAACCGAATCCCAGGGGACCCGATGCGGTGTACGGGCTCCCTAGGGAAACGACATTTACCGGTTAATCCAGTTTCAGTCGTAAAAATGCCAAACAAGCGGGATAACAACCCGGCCCCGTGGGTCGATGTAACACACTGAAACCGTGTACTTGGAAAGTCGCGACAGCCTTGTTTAAACATACTTTTCCAAATTCCGGTTGTACTGTGCATTTGTGCGGGTGGTCGATGGGAGCCCGAACGTAACGGTTCAAAGAATGTGCAATCCGAATGTCGCTTTATANTGCATTTTACACTGCACCATCCCTTGTAAGCATTCAACCTCTGCTGTGCGGTTTGTTGCCATATTTGGTTCGTTACAAAACTTTAATTTGTTTCAGTTCTCGACGACCCAGCACAGTGGAGTTACTGAACCATGACGACACGATTTTGTACGATCACGTGAGCGGGGAATCACCGAAACCGCAACAGTCTATAGTGTGTGGGGTTTTTCAATAAACACAATTCTTCAACATGCTATTTTCAGTACTGCATTGCTAACCCACATTTGTTGTGTCAACAAATCTCCCGTTTCAGATTGGTGGGTCCTAAAGCACTCAGTATACAATGCAGTTTCAGTTTGCATTTGCGAGATACAGCCGGGGTTTATGGTGTTTTTCGCAACAAAGGGTCCCACATGTCAACAAAAGCACGATTTCTGTTAAACGACCATTCATTGTCCCGATAAACAATCACAAATTACCCTGCAATGCCGTAAACCCGCAGTTTACAAGTAAAACCTTTTCAACGAAAAACGTACGAACTGCGAAATCCCGCTTCCACGAAGCTGA
>QXVZ01003001.1:0-12749 GCA_008931825.1 Phallusia fumigata
CGGTCATTCGACGACAAAAGTATCAGACAGTGGCTACTAACCTCTGGGGCAACAAAGTTTGCAGTGTAGCATGGCGTCATCAGCAAACCGTTGTCATGACGAAGTTGTTTAGCAAATCCAAAGTCACAAACACGAATGGAGTCAGGGTTACCAGTTTCATCGGCGTACAACACATTGCTTGGTTTCAAGTCGCGGTGAACGACCTGGAAAATTTGGTGATAATTTCAGGAACAGACGACACCGACTTGGAGACACAATTCAGGAAGATGCAAGCCAGTACTTGTGTGTAAAACATCTTCAAAGTTTCGACAAACGCTGTCGTCATCATCAGGAAAGTACAAGCAAGCACTTGTGTGTAAAACATTCCTGATGATGACAACAGCGTTTGTCAAAACGCAGAAAGGTTTTACACACGAGTACTGGCTTGTATCTCCTTATTGACACGAACTGAGCCAATAAAAAACCAGAACTGCCGGAGAGCTTGTATGAAGTGAAATCGTTGCAATGCAACCGTTTCGCATTGATAATGACAATAGCGATTGTTAAAACGTTTGCATTACAATGTATTCACTTTATACAAGCTCTCTGGCAGTTTTGAATTTTGAAATTAAAGTTATGAATGGTGTCTGTGACGTACATAGCAGTAGATGATGTCATTGTACGCATGATTATAGTTTGTTGTGTTTAGCCTACGCCTTCAATGGTCAAGTGATAAAAATTTTATTGTACACGGTTGGATAGGTTTACTAACAATTTGCTTAATTTTTGGGACAAACTAATTAGCGACGGTGTTTTAGTAATCTTACCCCATTCTTGTGCAAATAATCCACCACTTTTGTGACAGTTTTCAGCACAGCACTGGCTTCCTTCTCTGTAAAAAACTTCTGGCGAAGAATTTTGTCAAGAAGCTCACCACCCTTCATCAGTTCGGTGACAAGAAACACATGCTGACCATCATCGAATACATCCTGCAATTAAAATACTCGGCCACTTACTTTAATACACTTAATTGTTACAAAAAAATTTTGGGGGGCATTTGGGTTAACTATTAGGTCAACTGGGGTCAAAAGGTACAATGCACAATTTCTATCATGCAAAAAAATTGAAAGAAATTTGACGAAATTTTCTTCACCTAACACATCAGTGTTCGAGAGAAAAAAGTAAACAGAGTGACAACAAAATGTGTCGCATTTATTGTTTTTCAGTTTGGACGTTTATTTCTAGACAAGTTTGGCACCATAATAAAGATTTGTTACCGAAATTGCCCAATTACAAATATTTAAGTGGTAAACAAGTGATAAAGGGTTGGAAGGAATTCATACAGAATATTTTTTTTCAAAAAAAAGTCCATTTCACCAAACAAAAATTGTTTTGCAAACACCTGGAAATTTTTGCACCGATTATTTAAGGTCACTGATTTAGTTGCAGAAGTGAAATCGAATAACAAAACGGTGTTCATCAAAAATTGATGAAAATAAGGCACAGATCGAGAATTTTACCAATGCGGGGTTTCCCAAATTGGGGTTCACAAAAAAGTGATGCAGTAATATCAAAATTCACAAACACTTATTGATACTGAAAGATTTGTGTGCAAAATGCCAGTTAACGAAAAAAACCAAAACAATTTAGAGTCATTTTCTTTATCTTTTAGTCTGATGAACCTAAGCAACATTAGTTTTGACAAAAAAAAATTTTTGGGGGTATGTGGGTTAACTAGTAGGTCAACTGGGGTCAAAAGGTACAATGCACNGTCGGTTGCAACAAACAATCAATCAATAACTCTGAATGAAACAGGGTTGGGTTTTTAACTGGTCGAAGAAATCTCTTCAAGTGACCATCAAATGCTTGTGCAATATGGCAAACATCCATCAAATAATAAGCACACTAAAAAAATCCAATTATAGCAAAAAATTGGAAAGCAAACCTTGTTATTAACTGTAAGTAATGGACATTAGGGGTTTAGCTCATATAAATTGGTTTGGGAAAATGGAAAACGTTCAGCTTTCAGGCTGAAATTTTTATAAACCTTTAACTGGTATATAATATATGCATTACAAAAAGATACTCTACACTTTCCTATTTAAAAATTACTAAAAAATGTGTGACTTCTTGCAAAAAAGGTCATTGAAACTCAATTCACAAAACAAGCTTAAGAAAATTGACAATATTTGCTTTCAAAATTTATGATAACGTTTTGACCAATTGGCCAGTCCATTGACAGGCATGTTAACCCTAAAAATAACCGTTTAGAACCAGTAACTTGGCCTCAGCAATATGGATCTACAGTTAGGTTTGTGATGGGTTCATTTGAGCAGCTGCTTATGGCTAAGGGCACAAACAAGTGCCAACAATAGAACATTATTTTGACACCATATGCTCAAAGCTCTTGTCTTGAGAACTCCAAACAAACAACAATCCTCAGAATTAAAATATCGGGTGTAGGATTTCTTTCTTACCACGTGGAGTTCTTGAAGTGAATTCTGTGTCGAAATATGCCGCGTCCTCGGCACGAGTTGTTGCCGGTTTGAAAGGAGGGTCGATATCTTTGCGTAACAATTTGTTCCAATCGATGCCAGAGAAAAAAGAATGACGTTTTATCTCTTCAACACCGTCTGTGCCGCTGCCAAGTCTAACCAATACAAACATGATAAATTACAGTTGAAAGTTGGATGATAGTAGGCAAAAAAACAAAAAACAGCAAAATGCACTTGGTTTAAAATCCAAATCGATGGTAATTCTAAGAGTATAGAATACTTTTTCAACCACTTTCTATCTTGTGTTTCTATTTTTTGAGTTGTATGTTTTGACTAACACTGCAGGATGTTTGGTTCAAAGTTTCAAACTAATACATTAAGGATCACACTCAACTGGTTTCTGTTGTTACATAACTTACAAACTGTGAAAAAAGTTACAGGCGTTTAACCTCATAAGCCTATATTATGTCAAATGGTTTTGATAGGAAACAGGTTTTTTTTAAATTGGGGGCATTTGTGCAGAATCAAATTATTTGTTGGCGGTTCTTAATCTTGTGGTAATTACCCATGTGTGGGTAATAACGGGGCAGCAGGTGGGTGATTAACTAAACCTGCTAGCGAAAAACAGCACCGTTTTATATTAAGCATGGCAGACGTAGCAAAAGAAACAAATTATATCTTGGTGTAATATGGGAAAATGGAAATTCGGTCAGAACAGAAGTGGGTAATGAGGAAAAAAGGGAAAGAACCGTTTCATGCAAATAAATTATTGCATTGAAATGTTCTTTATTTCCATACAAGTTATTACAGGCAACAAATTCGATTCGTCATTATGATAACGGATCAATTTTTTTTAAACTATAATCTACATTGAATTTTTTTTGGACTTTAACAAATGCTTGAATGTTTATAATTCGCATTCAAGTAAATGTATTCTAAAATATCAAAACAAAGTCACCCTTTTTTTTAGAAGGTGTGCAAGTATTGCTAACCTGTTAGCTGGATTCCTCTTGAAGAGGGTTCTTAAAAGGCTTTGTGCTTCTGGACTGAGGAATTGTGGCATTCCAAGCTTGGCCCTGTGAAACAAGTTTTTTCTTAATTTTCATGGTAAAAAGATTAATAAACATGTCCAAGTTCCTTTTTCGCATTTGGATTATTGCAAAAGTGATGGACGGTGGTGAAACCTGTCTAAAACACTCATTATGTAAAAAAACAAAACATAAAAAAAGTTTGTTTCCACACATTTTAAAAGGAGCAAACTAAAGCACAAAAAACTGTGTAAATCCTAAAATTGTATGTAAAGTTTGGCCACAGGCCTGAAAAGAGAAGTGCTAAATGAATGGTTCATGAATAAAACATGACTGTCCACTCCAACAACAGGAAAACGTAAAATTTTATCTCGAAAAACAACTTGAAGTCGAGAAACTACTTTTACTGCAAAACAAGGGAAACAATATGAAATTGCTTTTTTAACAATCATAGAATATGAATTTTATTTGGTAAAATTTCGAATCATCATAAAACTAGATATGTGCGCACTGCTAAAACAACAGCCATGTTTGCCCTGCCAAGTTTATATTACAATATTTGGCATTTTTGTTTATTGCACCGACGTAGACTGGCATGGCAAGCTAATTAAAGCAGACGGATTGGACAGCCTAACAAACGAAAAGTTCGTAAAATCGAAATTGGCTAAACAAATACTGGGAATTGAAAACTTTGCAGTAGAATGACAACAAAACAAACTTCGATCGAAGCTAAATGTCCTTGCATCGATTGCTATGGATAAACCCTATTTCCTTATCAATGTCAGGCTGCTATTACAAACAATATAAAAGTGATTAAGTGATCTAAGGGTTTTAAAAATATAAAAGAATACAACACCAGCTTTTAAAATAATAAAAATTTTGTGTCTTGGGGGGCCTGTGGGTGAACCGATGGGTGAACTGGGGTAAAAAGTTGTCAGTGCACAACTTCAGATACCCATCTATCATGTGTGAAAATTTGAATAAATTTGAACGACTCTTTCTTGACCAAAACAAGGGGAGAAACTTGCGTTAGACAAAAAAATAAATAAAAAAAAGGGTAAAAAAAACATAATTACTTTAGGATTTGAGTCATGGTGTCTTTTCTGTCTCTTCCTTGGAAGGGGAGCTGACCAGTTAACATCTCATACTGGAAAAATAAAAGATCAATGTAAAAACACATCCTTTGTTTAACAACAGGGGTTCTAATCCAGTTAAATCAACCCCTGCGCTTGGATATCACTTACAGTGGGGGTAACTGCTTTATATCAAGAGTCAACAAAGATTTTCTGCAATGTTAAATTTGAGGCTCATATTTACCTTCCCCTTTATAATAACACAAAAACTCAACAAGACATTTAAATCACAATTGATCAAATTGATCATTCTGTCTGAAAAATGGGGTTAGGATTTGGTTTTTGAAAGTCACAAAAAGGGGAAGTATTCCTGAGTAAAGTACATGGCACAGTAGTAAAACATATAGAGTGCTGTTGTATGGGTGTCGCTCTTTTATCTTTCGACAGTTTTATTATTGCCACAAGCCTGTTTGTGGGTGTAGGAATTTTCATGGAAGATGCACAAACCAACTCCAGACAATGTTCGAGAAGAGTTTCAATAAAATGATGGTGTATTGAGTCACAGAAAAAGACACTAAATGTTCGCAAAAATACAGGATGCTTGTTGCCTTTGTTATGTTGTATTGGTAGCAACAAGAACACAGCCACAAACAAGGTTGTTGTGTGCTTGCTTGCCCTGTGCTTAAACCCGAATTGTTGACGAGTCTATGTGCAGGTTTTACAAATTTGGAGCGTGACATCATATATGGTATTGAGAGGGGGTATGTAACTTCCTGTAAGACATTGGTTCTTAACCTCAGGGTAATTACCCCAAATGGGTCATTTGAACATTTTTCAGGGGGTAGTTAAACCATCGCTCTTGGTTCCGCCGCACCGGACTTAGTTTAAACTCTGAAGAATATAGAATTTTGTGGGTGTTTACCCATCTGTGATATGAAGCTGTATTTTAAAACGTATCAGGTTCATCTTGGCGTTAACAATAATAAACAACTGTTGTAAGGCAATTTGCAAAGCTTTACAAGACTTTGTGGCAACCAAACTACAAACACGACTCATTAAAAACATTTTAGCCTTCCGCAAATAAGGGGGAAGAAAAGGTCAAAATGTTTGAATATTTATGTTTGTGGGGTCAGATTAGCACAGTAAAATATCCAAAAATGGTGGCATTGTAATGCACCATACAATAATGTAATTTTATGTTGTATATATGCAGCCTGATGCATTTGTTTTTTATTGAATTAACTACAAATTAACAACTTAAAATTGAAAAGAATGTTGTTTACTGTGCAACACAGTATGATCCACATATTGGTCCATTGCAATTTTTCAGAACTGCAGAACATATCTTTTTAAATACAATCATTTAGTTTACTAGACTTTGTGTTAAGTTCTGTTAGGAGGTGATTAATTAAGAGGTAGGCTAGATTGTTTTTTCTTATTTGTTTCACTCTAAGTTGCTGTATATAAAGGTGGTTTATGACATAACTGTTGCCTTACTTGAATTCTGTTACTACTGCATACAAGTTTTCTAATTGATGTTTGTTGTGCACAACCAGCAACAAAACACCGTTGCGGCCCCAAATGCTAAAAAATTGGACCACTCTGATTTTATACAAATAGAAAAAGAAACAGAATACTGGCATAGCCATTAGAGGGCTGTTTACAATTTCAGAAATAGTATTTACATTTTAGTGAAGCAGTGCCTGTAAATTTCCCCCAGACACACTTAATAAAGTGGGGCCGACAGTGATTCATCTCTCCACAGCGGGATTACAGGCAAGTTAATTATGTGTCAATTAGGTTCAAGAAAACACAGAAGCAAAAGCTAATCTTACAAAACGTCCGCTAATCACTACAGACCATCTTTATGGGGCTCACAATGAGATTGGCAATTAGGCTCGCCGCCATACATCCTGTATGAGGGGAACCCCCTGTTGGAAGTGCGTTTGAATAGAAATATGTGTTATGTGATATGCCTGGCACCAAGACCTGCTTGTTGCTACCGTCTGAACCAAGGCTTTTATGCGTCACAGACATGGAATTTGATGACTTGCTGACAAATTTACTTCCGTTTTTCTGCATGGGGTGGGAACGTAAAATCTATCAGAGCATCAACAATTCATGAGGGCAGTGAAAAGTGGCTTAACAGAGAAAAAAGCCAGAGTTATTCAACATTAGTGGTTCAATACAACTAGTGGTTCTAAACCAGAGGAAACTGGTCACATATTGATAAACAGCTTTTTTATCTTGTTATCTTACAATGTAAATAACGCACAAGTACTGACCTTGTATTTATACACAAGAAAAATAGAATTCTGTTTATTTAACATGTTCTTACACATGCAAATGTTGACTTAGTGATATTTTAGGGTTAATTTTTTTTTTGTTTCATTTTTGCCAAACAGAAAAAACAATTTCAAAAATATGGCCAAACAACAGGCAAAATATTAAATTTTGACCTAAACCCACATAACACTTGGTTGTTTCATACAGATAAATATTGTTACATATGGTTGATTAAAAAAAGGATGAGACCCTTTTTGAAAACAGATTTAACGATGGGCATGTGTATAATTCATGCATTGTCATGATTTAACATAGACACAAAGTTTCCTGGTAAACAAGACGTCATAAAAACATCCTTCCCCTAAAGTAGGCAAGGGAAGAGGGGAAATATATAAGCTTTAGTAAAAAATGTCCACAATATTGTTATTGCCAACACACGGGCAACTTTTTTACCCTTTTTTTAACAACATATACTTGACAGTAGAAGGTACAACTGAATACTGATGTTAACAACATCATTTATTGAAACATAAATGAGGTTTCATATGTAAGTAATTACCTATTTTTTCCATTAAAACTTTTAAAACCACGAATTTCTAACACAAAAAAACAATGCTTATAACCGTCACAAGATGCCAGATCCACAAGAGGCATTATACTGAATTATAGTCTACTTTTCAAGCATTTCCATTCACAGGGCGTGGGCTAGAAAGATCAAATTCAAACCCATGACAAGAGCCTACAGGGGCTAACCCAAATAACAAATGACAAGTATTGTAAGGTGCTTACCATGAGAACACCAAATGACCACCAGTCTGCCGAGTGGTCATGCCCTCGTCGATTCACAACCTCAGGTGCCATATATTCCACAGTTCCGCAGAAAGAAAATGCTTTTTCAGCTCCATCTAATGCCTCCTTGCTCAAACCGAAGTCAGTTAGGGCAATGTGGCCGTCAACATCCAGTAAAATGCTACAAGAAAAAAGTTTTGAATATGGCTGTCTTCAAAATGTTACATATTTTGCGACCTGAGGTTAATCAAAGGGTCAATTGGGGTCAAAAGTTGTCAGTGCACAACTTCAGATATCCATCTATCATGTAAGCAAATTCGAAGAAATTGAAATAAATTTTTTCTTGACATGGAAAGAGAAATGGATAAAAAAACAGAGCAAAAGTGCTGGCCTCATGGAAGGGGACCCACAATTAGTCAAAAAAGACCAGGCCCCTAGGCTCCAACAAATCTATAGTGTAATGCATACAATTTTAATTTAGGAAAACTTCATGCTGTGGCTACAAAAATTTTCCAAATAGTTTTGTGTTTGGTAAATCTAGTCAACAACAAGACCAGTTGTAATTTTATTAAAATATTTTTTCTACTTCTTGCTTTGGGCAAAATTAATAAATCCTACCCTATTTAAACGAAAAAAAAAATTTAAAAAGTAAACATAAGGTTATGTAATAGGTGTTTTTAGTAACCTTTTAAAACCAGTTGGGAAAAGAAACGACTGTTATTCTCATTCACAATTTGTGGTAAACTAAGTGAAAGTTAACACTTAAAGCATAAAGTCTTTAGTCGTGCGCAATATCCACTCTATGACAACTTCCTGATTCAATAAAGAACCTCGGAGTCATGTCACTGGTTGCGAGAACATACCACAAGCATCTGCATGTGTAGGCTGGGATGCAGAAATGAGCAATTCATGACCTGCATCATTTAACCAACTCCAATGCAAACAAGTTAGGTGATACAAAGCGTATGTTGCCAAAATAGCTGGCATGTATTGATCGAGATAATTTACACACCGTTTCACACCTTCTTATTTTGACATTTATTATGCCAATACATATATTTGATGCTCAATTGATTTTTGTAGGGTTTGTTGAAATAATAATCTGTAACATTTTTTTCTTGTTCACACATATATATATATAATATTTCTTTACATAATATTTGAAAATAAATTAAAGCACTCTCTTATGTTGACCAAATTGAGTACAGTTCACCTTGTTTGACCTAAATTAAATACAGTTTGGCAAAGACAAATGTTCTTAAGGATGCAGGCCTGCAAAATATTGGCAAGGCCTGAACTCCCCTAAAGTCTAAAAATTTTTAAAAAGTTTTAATTATAACTAGGTTAGTTACTTTGTTAAATATTGCTGTTTTAAAAATTTCATGTTTTGGGGGCCTGTGGATGAACCTATGAGTGAACTGGAGTAAAAAGTTGTCAGTGCACAACTTCAGATAACCATCTATCATATGTGAAAATTGAATGAAGTTTGAAAAACTCTTCATTGACCAAAACGTGGGAACAAACTCACGTAAACAAAAACTGAATATTTGGGGTTAAAAAGGTAGAAAATAAGTTAATCCAAACTAAAGCCTAAAAATCATTTAAAATATTTTGCATTGTATCAACCAATAAAAAAAGAAACTTCTAATTGACTTACTTTGCTAAATATTGCCATTTTAAAAATTTTACATTTTGGGGGACTGCGGGTGACACGATGGGTGAATTGGGGTAAAAAGTTGACAGTGCACAAGTTCAGATACCTATTTATCATGTGTGAAAATTTGAAGAAATTTAAACAACTCCTTCTTCCCCAAAACGTGGGAACAAACTCGCGTTAGGCGGACAAAAAAAAAGAAAAAACGAGTAAAAACAATATGTGTTTTCAACAAATGTCATGGATCAGACATTGTGTTTTGTAAAAATGAAATAAGTTAAACAAACATTTACTTTTCTGGCTTCAAATCTCTGTAGATAATTCCCAGTGAGTGCAAATGGTCGAGTGCCAGTGCAAGTTCAGCGAGATAAAACTTCACATCGTCCTCGGTAAACATAAGTTCCTTTGACAATCGGGTGAATAAATCTCCACCTCGGAGAAATGCGAGCACCATGTACAGATTACCATCAGTCTGGAAAGCTGAATAAAATTTGTGTCAAAGTAAATCTTAAAGTGAAAAAAGTGAAATCTTGTTGTGGTTACTTCCTTGCTGTGTTGTAAGTAACAAATATAATTGGAAAATACATTAGAAAAAACTGATAAACTGATAAAGGTTAAGCAAGGAATGTCACCAATGCATAAAACAAAACTTCGAAACCTGTTTTTCGGTGTCATATGTATGATATGAATCAAAATATCAATGTTGGAATGTCGCCGAGGCCGACCAACCAATGCTTAGTATTTTGGAGGTGGAAATTTAAAGTATGTAAATTGGAGTACTGACTATACCATAATGGGGTCTACTGGTTATGCATTACTGCGTGAGTTTCACATGGAAACAGTAATTGCTTTTACAGCATGAAATAAATAAATCAAAAACTGGTGTGTGAAAATAGAAAAACAAAACACTGATTTACTCAAATGAGCAAAATAACACACTTTAAAAACTGTGCACCATATTAAGACATTACAATTGGTATAAAGACCCAACAATGTAAAAACAGCAGTTTTGAGTTACACAAGATCTATATGCAAAGGTATGTTGAGGTTTTATTTCATATCATGCTTTTCTTGGAAACTTTGGGGCCTCTGGCACAGAGGGAGGCAGACAACAATAAACTTCGAAAAGGGTGTGCTTTAATTTAATTTGTGCAATAATAACACTTTTGTCCTTGTACAAACACAATCTGGCTAGTAACCTATCCTGAAGGACGTACCATAGTAGACCTTGACTATGAAGGGGTGGTTGACGTCAACAAGAATGTTACGTTCCATCTTGGTACGAACTCGATCTCGCACTTTTAGTTTGGCTTTTTTCAAGACTTTCATCGCATAGAGTTGGTTGCGATCTTGGCCTAAAATTGAAAAGAATGTGGTAATTGTGTAAGAGTCTGTGTGAAATAAAAATTAAAAAACCAAAATTTTGGATCACAAAACTTGCAAAATCAGAAGTATGCACATCCTATATCACAACTTTTATTTGGGCAACAATTACCTGTGTACATGAATTGAAACCAACCTGTCCGAACCAAACAGCGAGATTTTATAAATTTTGTAAGTGAACTCATCATGCAATTGTTCACTTCCTTGTAGACTGACATTCACATAAAGTATACCAAGCTATAAATAAAATTGGTGTCATACCCCATTATTACATATTGTTTTAACATTTTCCCTGTTATTTTAGCAGTGGTAAGAATGATAAGGCTAATTTGGTATACTTAAACTCTCAAGGGTCCATATTGTGTTTTCTAGATGTCTAAATTTTTATGCTGGTATGTAATATGTTTTTGTAGTGATGAAGTTATTGTTTGCACTTTAAGTGTGAAATATATAACACAAAAACCTACTTTGTTACGCAACATTCTTTAAGGCATTCTCTTAATACCTTAAAACCTGAGTCAACTGCCAGTCACAGCATATTAGTTTGTCAGTGAAATTTATGATGTTAAAAAAGAACAGGCCAAAAGTTTCGTACAGCAAATGAGTTAGCCAAAAGCAACGACATTGTTAAAAACACAACATTTACTACAATGTACCTGTTATTTTGCGGACTAAAAACACTTTGCCAAATGATCCTTGACCAAGGACTTTGAGAAGTTCAAACTGGTTTGGGTCAGCCTTCTCACAACCTTTCATTGTATGCTCCTTGATCTCAATCTCTCTCATTGGTTCGTCCTGTAGAAGGTATGAAACATAACAGGGTTTTGTGGACTATTAATTGTATGTTTCATCTTTACGCTACACCTATAACTATACATTATTATTCATGATATCACTTCTGCACAAAAAAATATAAATTCCAAAATACCTTCTGACAAGCTACACTGTAATTACCCAATCAGGAACAAGTTCAGTGACTTTAGTTTCTATTTTTTTATTAGAAAACATAGCACAAAACATTACCTTCATTTCTGGAACGCTGTCCACGGCCATATCATCCTCATGCTGAAAAACAAAAATATCCATAAAAACACAAAAACATTTTGTGCAATAATGTTAGTTACAAAAAATGCAATACTTTGTTTTTATAATCCTGTAAAGACATACCATGTTAAAAAAAGATGCTTAAACTGAGGATAGAAACTGACATAAACATTATATACAATCCTGCTCATATTTTTATTAATGATCAAGAGGAGGTGTTAAATATCTTTTATTAGGATTTTTCCTAAACACAGCAACTTTACAAAGAATCTATTTAACTCACCTCTTCAGTCAAAGGTTGGGTATTTTCCTGGTTGACAAACAAGCCATTTGCAAATGGTGCAAGCGGCATCTTGTTGATAGCACTGCACTACTTTAAACATGTACCAAAAATTACCTAGAAGCCTGATTTTCCTATTACAACCTAAAAAAACACTTTTTTTTCAAAAAAATAATCAATGTATCCTTTGTTTGAAAGATACATTGTACATTTGCTGAGAAATGATGCAAGACAATGAACGTTTTTCAAATTGGCCTTGTTTTTCAAATTATATATATTGTACTCACACAGAACTTCAATCTGTAGAGCGTTAACCAAGGCGCGATACCAGTTAAGCCCTAACTTAGATGCAGATGACCAATACTCGACTTGTAACTTTTATGTTAACCTTGTTTAAAGAGAGTGTAACCCTCATGACTCACTAAGGTCATTCAACCGACCCTGTTTCCCTCCTTATCCCTGCTGCATGACTAACGTTACAAAGTAATATTCACACTAAAACTTGCAATATGCCAATAAATTTCTTAACTAGACTGAAATAAGTTTTGTGTTAAAGTTATGTAGACGACATTTTGTTATTTCTGAAAACTAAAAAAATCATACATGTGCAAGAGTTATTTGTTTAGTGGACATGTGATTCTGACTCATAAAAAAACTAGTTTGGTGTGTTTGCACTCAATCTATAATCACTTGTACTGGCATGTTATCTGTATTGTTGGGAGTTTAACACAAGGAAAA
>QXVZ01003002.1:0-12433 GCA_008931825.1 Phallusia fumigata
TTTTGTTTTTAATGTCGACCATTTTCCAGCGAAAAAGTATTGAAATATTTGTCTACAAGAAAAATATGATATTTTTGACTAATTTGGGTTAAAATCGCCTGGTTTGGTCAATACGACAAAAGAAAAAGGTTTCGCAAATTGGTTGCTGCAATTGCTGGCACGCTGACAGGCCAGACAAAAACAATAATAAAAAATATTTGATTTTTTGCTAATGTACTGTTTCAAAATGTGGCCCGCAGTGCAAATACAGTTTTTTACATTTGTTAATTAGTAATTACCAATGCACAAAACCGGATGATACCAGTGTATTTTCCGAATATGTGTTTCTTAAACAACCAGCACCCTTCTTCAGATAAAATTTAACAGCTGCAAGTAAGAGAAAATTGGTGCGATATGTGAAAAAAGCACACAACTTTCGAGAAACCCCTTTTTAAATATTTTACAAAAATATTGTTTCAATGCTGTTAACGCTACTTCCACAATCACTTATTTCGCTACGGTTTCTTTTACCAGCAAAATAAACTCAACTCAACTCAACATTTTCTAATCAACTATGTCAACACGTTCGTAAGATTTTCAACACTGCTTATACGCAGCACCTTCGTCCTATAAACTTTATCACTAAAAATAAAGCGGCATTCCTGAAAAAGCCCATAGGTTGACTCATATCAAATTCAGTCACCGAATCCTCAAAATTATAAACAGAAGTGATCCAACGGAACTGCAATGAGGCAGGTAGTTCGAAGGTGGACTCATCACGAACATAACGCACTCAGACATTGTTTCGCCCATCGAGGATAAAAATAAAACAAACAAACGAACCACCATCGATATAATAAGTTTATTGTTTAAAAGACGTATTGATTTGTAGAGCAGAAGTCGGGGCAGCATTTAAGTCACAATTACGGCGCTTCACAATGAAATAAGATTAGAACAAACGGGAGTACATGGTAAAAAGGAAAAGAAATACAATCAAACGCTAATCTCCAGGTCGACGTAGTTTGCAGGGAAAAGACCAGTCTTCTCGCCTACTTGGCCTCTCCACCAATCGTCCTCGCGCTTTTCAAACACGCTTATGATGTCACCTTCATCAAAATAAGTTTGGCGATTAAAATAACACAAACGTGAATACGAACCAGAGACTAATGTAGAAAGGCTCTCCAAAGAATTTGCCAATCAACCGGATTTTAGCTTGTTACCTACACTTTACTCAAGCATGCCCTAACCTGGGGTCAGTTTCTCCATTTTTGGTGTTATTTTTCTGGTCAACACCCGTGTTACGTCGTTCGTAGTTGTTGGTTAAATTAAATATTCCATGGTTATTTATTGCTGCCAAATTGGCCAAAGGGTAAAATGTAAAGGAAGTTTAAGAAACATACAATTAGGAAACAAACAAATGTTCCTCCAAACTGCTCACATATACCACATAAACACAATCGGTATTAGAGCAAGTATTGCCTAGCGAATTGGAAATTGCAATGCCTTTATTTCCACAAATCTATTGGTTACAGCCCCCCTCCCATTTAAAAAATACTTATTCCAGACACTATTATGTTGCAGTTACCTTTGTTTCATTGGCTATCAATGTTCAAAATAAAAAATGAAATGTCAAAACTGTTATTGATAGTTATTGGAGCTGGGACGCTTTTTGCCATACTGTTTATACGCCAATCAAAAGAGAAGTTAAAATATCCACCGTGCAACAAACCTTCTTTTATCGACATCTCGTCTTCTCTAGTGGCCACGTAATCATAAAGTGCGATGCAATGACATAGAACAGCGCTCCCATCCGAACCAACATCAGATGAGGTACCTGTGATGTTCGATGCAGTAATGGTAGAATGCATGACATAAAAAATCTACAAAACTTTTGTTTTTTTTGTACGAATAAGATTTTATAATGCTTTGGCAATATCAAAACTTGCTACAAGCTTCAAAGCCCAAACTTCTATCGGAAACCACACTTTGAATAAAAGTGGGAAATATTAAAAACAACGTTTTTTTTAATAAATCTTTAAATCCAAAAAGTTTTGACGCATTTTACATCCGCAAGGTGGCGTCCTTACCCCCGTTCACGTGACTACTGCTGCTCGCGTTGGCAAGAGGAGGTGGTGACGTCAGCTTCACTTCCGGCGTAACCGGCGATGACGTCACTGGCGGCGTCATCGACAAAGATTTCAGATCGCTCGAACGTCGTTGCGCGTGAATCCCTAAACAAACCGGGCATGAGAAAACGATGTAAAAACCAGGGAACGGTCAAAATGCTCAGTAGAAGTGATCTGTATTTGCCGAGTGTGAAAACATCTCAATCAGGCACCTGTAGCGGCAGATACAGTTTCAAAGTGTTTTGGTTTGTGGCTATGGTGATGGTTGGATGAGGATGATCCTGCTGAGATCGTGGAGTGGCTTCTTCCTTCGAACGAGGAGGATCGATGTCTTGTTGGAGCACGACTCTTCGTTGATGCTGCGAAATAAAACAGCAAAATAAAAGACAGTTCGTTTAATTTTTTTCTGTGCAACTTTTTTTCTGAGTGCCTTTTAAGAATCTTAAAAATACATACAGATGGTTTATTTTTTTGCAGGAACTGGACTATCATGCAGACCTCACTCTGGGCCAGCAAGCATAGAAATATTTGGAAGATGTTTAACGGTCAAGTAATACCAAGATAGCGTAGTTACAAGTTCGGTTTAAAATAGCGTAAAGGGGGATTCACACCAGACGCGGTTTACGGTACGCATCGCCAGCCGCAACCGTTAAACGCGTCTTTTGTTAATCCGGCTTAACACTCTTGACCGGACCAAGCAACTTATCCAGTTGTGCAAATAAATTGGGCCGCTAACTTACAAAGGGTAGCGCAGTCGTTTTCACCCGGAAAAGAATTTTATGACTTAAGGGAAGGGATTTCCACTTTATAGTTAAGTTATTCATAAGTGTAATATCCTTTTTAAGTAGACCAGTGGTTTCAAACCTTTTATTGTTACTTTATATCACTTCTTGTCTAATAGGTGAGAAATAAAAAGTCAAAAATAAGCACAGGGGTAAATGCATCAAAAAAGGTTAGGAACTACTGACGTAGTGAACAGACTTGAAACAGGCAAGGTGTGATACTTACATTTCGGTTTAGATTTGCTGCTTCGATATGAACTCCTTTCTCCATTGTGTTCCGACAACNTGCATTTATTTATTTTTACCCAACGACACTTAACAGAGCAGAATGCTTGCTAGTACCAAATACAAATAATTTCTTTGTTACAGAACAACAGCAATATTTGAATGCTTATTGTGACAACATCCAATTGTTTATACGTCACAAGACCTCCGTCTATGACGCCACCGTTTCGCTTAATGTTTCGTCAGTTTATCGGTCGGCAAAATTTTTGTATTTTGTTTGCAGGTAAATGAAATTTGACATAATGTGAAAAGGGTGAACAGAGATGGTTGTGGAGATACTTTAAAAGAGTGTACCTCTGTGGTTCCCTTGTAACCAAAGTGTAACGACTTTATTGAGGTTATAATAGGCATACTTGTAATAACCGGTTTGACATTTCATCTTGATGTTCGGCATCTGTATTTTGCGATGCAGTTTCCAATCTCCTCAGGCCATCTCTATGCGTTCGCTCCTTATGGCAGTCGTGTATATAGCGCTCCAGTAACTTCTCAACTGACCTTTTTCTTCGGTCGACACTCATTTGACAGCTGAAGTTCTCTTGCTGTGCAAACAATACCAAGATTTTGTCGGGTGGTTTGGGATATTCGCCTAATTGTGTCTTGAAGTTTGTGGTTCAACGCTTGGGGAAAGGTAAGTGGCTGTAAGAAGTATTTGTGTACCAAGCGATGGGATTGGAAGTTTGAAATGGTATGTGTCTTTATGTTGAAAGTTAGGGTATTGCTGAGAAAACGTTTATGTTGATTTTGCTATTAAATCACAACATTTATTTTAAAAACACCAAGGCCAGGTTGACAAACAGTGAATATTGAGGTTTTCGGGTACCGATGAAATTTGTTTTGATAACTTGCTACAAATGCTCGGTAGGCTTAACATGGAACACAACACAAAGTCTTCAATAGTTTATAAAATCTTAACTGCCAGAGAGCTGACATATAGTGAATACATTGTAATGCAAAAGTTTCAACAATCGCTGTTGTCATTATCAGTGTTGAGGAGTTATGTTTCACATACACAATTGTAGATTGTGGAAGCGTTTGCATTACAATATATTCACTACACACTCTCCTTCTGACAGTCATTATAAATAAAGCCTTAAATAAATGTCTACAAAATTCTGATCACAAAATGTTTAGGGTCGAGACATTAGGACTATTTTCTGTGGGTGACAATGCAAACATCGTAAGCAAATGTGGTGCTTACTTAGTACATTGCTGTTCTCAACTTACATAATAATCACAAAGGAGCTGTTCGGACAAATAAGGAACACCTTTCAATTTGTCAGCAACAACTTGAATTTCTTTTGAGGGTGACAGATTTTCTGTTGCTTCGTCAATTATTCGACATGTCTGAATATAAAACAAGCAAAAATTAATACACCACAGGCTGTATTTGCAACCTCAAGAGCATGCAACAAAATTTTAGCAATGAAAATTTTGTGTCCAGGGGGCCTGTGGGTCAACCAATGGATGAAATAGGGTAAAAAATAGGTAGTGCAAAATTTAAAAACCCATCTATCATGTATCAAATATAAATAAGTTAGGACAATCTTTTTTCACCAAAAAAGATCAATAAACCAGTAATAGACAAAAAAAAACAGAGTAAAAACTTGTTAGTGAAGATTTTTACCGTCTTCAGCTTTGATGGAATTTCGTAGAGGTTGTCTGTGTATTTCTGAACAACATGACACAACCTTCGGAATCTGTCGTCTTCCATATTCTGCAAACCACACAAATATTAATATGTGCTGCTCGGTTGTGACACATAGATAAAATGCCCATATATTTGTCTTCATAACTTTATTTTTTTTGTCTTTAAAATTTAAGAGTGATAGGTTTGTTGACAAAACTCCGAAAACACTGGAAGAAAGTATTTAAACATTCTTGTGTCATACATTGAACTTAAACCTACATTCTGTTGTAATGAATCCATTTTTATTGAGAACTGAACACCACTTGTGCACTGTTGTCAAAAATAGAGTTTGACATAAACAAAAATATTTATTTCTTCTTCTTGACATTTTAACCTCAGATAAATTGATAGCAAAGGGTATCTGTAATCAGCCCATACTTATTTAGGTCTGACAAGCGCAGGTCAAAGGTCACAATAAGGTAGAAGGCATGTGAGCTACAGGAGAAAGGAAATTCTGTGGTTTTGGAAAATTCTCCTCAAATATATTTTACCTCAACCCTGTCGCAACATTGGAAGCTTGCGATTTCCCATTCTTGCCGAGAGCGCTCCAAGTGGATAAGGGAATTGTAATATTCAGTATCGGCTCGTTGTAATGTCTCTTCACTTTTCTGCCTCTTCATGAGCAACTGTNGCAGGTCAAAGGTCACAATAAGGTAGAAGGCATGTGAGCTACAGGAGAAAGGAAATTCTGTGGTTTTGGAAAATTCTCCTCAAATATATTTTACCTCAACCCTGTCGCAACATTGGAAGCTTGCGATTTCCCATTCTTGCCGAGAGCGCTCCAAGTGGATAAGGGAATTGTAATATTCAGTATCGGCTCGTTGTAATGTCTCTTCACTTTTCTGCCTCTTCATGAGCAACTGTTACCAGAAGAGAAAAGAAATGTGACCAACCAGTGAAGTGGAACCAGTCAAATATTGACACAGACACGACAATACATAAGCCACGAGCAACGTTACATCGCCAACCGATATACTTTCCGATCTCTGCGTGAATGGAGTTTTTGTTTGTGGTTTAAGCCAAATAAAAGGCTGCCATTCAAATGGACAGTGAAGACAGTTTGAAACCCATACCAGGTTGATTCATTGGTTTGAGTTGACACATTAAACATGGAATTCAGTCACACAAAATTGGGTCAATTAGGCCATGGTTCTTAAAAAACAAATCATGGCATACTGAACAACTCTATAAATAGTACAAAAATATTGACGTTAATATATATTACAGTTTTTAAATTTAAACATAGAAAAAGGCAGCAGAAATTGTATGAAAAATTCCATTTGTATGCATTTTTCAAGCACACCACAATAAGGGGAAAACTACACATTTAAAATTCAGCTTGGAAGAAACGAACAGTAAGGTGGTTGGTACTCATGCTTGGTACTTTTTTCATATTATTAACTGATATTTACAAATGGCAAACATTAAAATCGATGGCTAGCTGAACAACACATACCCAAAATTAATTGATTGATGAAGAAGCCATGCAAATGATTACAGCCAATTACAGAGAATCAATTCACAAAAGCTATTTTAAAGTTTAAAGAAATGATGTGACATTATGGTTATTTTTGGGTGAGCCGTGGTGACCGTTAATTACAGTGTGCAATTGATTGCATGCAAAATGCTTTATGTCTGTTGTTTGAAAACATTATCTTACCTTTTGTTGGTCTCTCTCTGTTTTTGGCCTTGGTCCATTGATCTGTTCAATCAGTGCTTCATGTTCTCGCATACATGTGTGTAGTCTCCGTTTAATCTGAAATATAATTCACAAAAAAATTATTCATAATAAAGGTACTTGAATAGCACAAAAAAGCGATAGTTGTTTGCAATGAAAACTTCATGATTATTATGTGCAAGTTTTTTGTTGTACTTTTATGCTGTTTAGTTTTTTGCAAAATAAGTATTTGTCAAAAGTGTGTTAAAATAAGGTGAAAGAAAAATTAAGACAGCCAACACCCAAATTTTTAATTTAGTATGAGCTTATTACAATAACTGATTACAATAGTTTTATCATTAAATGTTTGAATTGTTTAAAAGGCCTCTTTGAAATGTTGAAAATGATTGTTGCAATGTAGATACAGTTTACAAGCTGCAAACGGTTTTGTGATATTTTGAAAGTCCAGAATGTTACACAGAATATTTTATAAAATGTTGGACAACTTTTTTTTGGAAATTTCACATCATGTTATCTCGTACTAAGGAAGCTGTTATCTCGTACTAAACCGTACTAAGGAAAACAAAAAGGATCGATATAGAAACTTACCTTGGCATGATCAGTATTTCGATCCATCCATGTTTTTCCTGTTGATTCCACATTTTGTTCCAGCTATTCAACATAAAAAGTAAAGTGACTGCTTTATTTGACATCATCAACAATCAATATTTTTGTAANTCACACAAAATTGGGTCAATTAGGCCATGGCTATTAAAAACAAATCATGGCATACTGAACAACTCTATGAATAGTACAAAAATATTGATGTTAATATATATTACAGTTTTTAAATTTAAACATGAAAAAGGCAGCAGAAATTGTATGAAAAATTCCATTTGTATGCATTTTTGAGGCACACCACAACAAGAGGAAAACTACACATTTAAAATACAGCTTGGAAGAAACGGACAGTAAGGTGGTTGGTACTCATGGTTGGTACTAATTTTTTCATATTATTAACTGATATTTACAACTGGCAAACATTAAAATCGATGGCTAGCTGAACAACACATACCCAAAATCATTTGATTGATGAAGAAGCCATGCAAATGATTACTGCCAATTACAAAGAATCAATTCACAAAAGCTATTTTAAAGTTTAAAGAAATGTGGTGTGACATTATGGTTATTTTTGGGTGAGCCGTGGTGACCGTTAATTGCAGCGTGCAATTGATTGCATGCAAAATGCTTGATGTCTGTTGTTTAAAAACATTATCTTACCTTTTGTTGGTCCCTCTCTGTTTTTGGCCTTGGTCCATTGATCTGTTCAATCAGTGCTTCATGTTCTCGCATACATGTGTGTAGTCTCCGTTTAATCTGAAATATAATTCACAAAAAAGGTATTCATAATAAAGGTACTTGAATAGCTTAAAAAAGCGATAGTTGTTTGCAATGAAAACTTCATGATTGTATATGTACAAGTTTTTTCTTGTACTTTTATGCTATTTATTTTTTTGCAAAACAAGTATTTCGTCAAAAGTGAGTTAAAATAAGGAGAAAGAAAAATTGTTTTAAGACAGCCAACACCCAAATTTTTAATTTAGTGTGACCTTTTTACAATGAATAGTTTGTTTTTAACAATAAATGTTTAAATTGTTTTAAAGGCTTCTTTGAAATGTTGAAAATGATTGCTGCAATGCGAGATACAGTTTACAAGCTGCAAACGGGTCTTGTGATATTTTGAAAGTCCAGAATGTTACACAGAATATTTAAGAAAATGTTGGACAACTTTATTTGGAAATTTCACGACATGTTATCTTGTACTAAGGAAGCTGTTGAGAAAAAGGATCAATATGGAAACTTACCTTGGCATGATCAGTATTTCGATCCATCCATGTTTTTCCTGTTGATTCCACATTTTGTTCCAGCTGTTGAACATAAAAAGTGAAGTGACTGCTTTATTTGACATCAACAACAATCAATATTTTTGTAATCAAAAAATTTCCACAAAACAATATGTTCTTTTTTACAAGTGGGTTTTGGAATGCACAAGTAAACATAAACCATATTCAGGTTTTGTCCTCCAACCCTTATATTGATCGTTTTTTACAACTAAAAAAACTCAAAACTTTGTTGTAATTCATCCATCCATGTACATTAATAGCTTGGCAGAAAGCAATCTTTTGAAATAGGTTTAGTAAAAATAACAATCAGAGTAAACAAAAATTTGCTGGACAACAAAAACCCCATTATTTGAGCAGCCAAAGTAAAGAAAATACACAACATAAGAATCAAATTTAATTTTTTTTAAAACACTGTCAGTTGTACAAAGATGTGGTAAATCCAACACTCTTGCTGCTAAACAAGGCATGTTTACAGTTGACCATTTACCCCAATATACCATGTGTTTTTTACAGTTCTGGGTGCCAGATTGCTACATTTGCAGTTGGAAACCACATTTATACAGCATGTTTTTGGCTTGTTTTAATAAGTCTGCCCCAAGACAAAAGCTAAAACAGGTTTTTACTGATTATCAGCAAATGCTTTCAAAATTGCCATAAAAAGGCTGAAAATTAAGTTTTAAACTTTAATCACTAAATTTGTGATATTAAACTTTTCTGTTTGTGCTTTAATTAACATGTGTTTTGTAAGCCAAAACCCCCCAAAACAACCATCACCTCAGGAAACAATTCCCTTTATTTGGAGTCTTTTTCCCTAAACTGATAACATAAAAGGAAGTAGGTTGAAAAAAATAGAAATTAAAACGAACCGATCTCCTTGGCTTGAGTTGTCCTTCCGTCAAAACAGACAGAGGCTTAACACATTCCTCAATCAAATTAATCCCAAAATCTCTGTTGAATCAATGACAAAAAAAAACAAACGTTACAACATAAAATCCGATTATTAAAAGCATAAACTTAAGTGAAATACAAAAAAGGAAAAATAAAAAAATATAAAATACAAACATTAAAGTTATACAATTTTAAAAATAAATCAGTGATTTTGACATTGATGCAAACAAAAAAGATATACATATACACAGTCATTTGCAAGGAATTTTTTTGAATGCATTTTCTGATTTCTCCAACCCATGTGACTTTAATACAACAAAAGCGTAATACATGCAATATTTTAAACTCATTTGCCAGGAACACATAGAACAAAAATGTCAGGCCCAAAACAACACCTGTGAACTTCCGATTCCTTCTCCATTTCGACACCAACAGTTTTCCATGCATTGCTGAGAGGAGAACCGAGTATTCCACATGTTGCTTTATTGATTCTTTGCCCAAGCCGCCGCAATCCTTTGGCATAATATTGTTCCAGCGTAGCTCTGCATGACGTTAGTTTATTTTTATTCAGTATGCATTGTTTTGATAAAAGACAGAAGCAGTTAATAAGTTTAGGTTTACACTCATGAACACTGTATCTAGGGCAGTGTTTCTCTCTTTTTTAGCCCAAGGACCACTTTATCTTCCAGCTTTTTTCCGAGGACCACCAAACAGAATTCCATTCTAACATGGTATCAAAACAGGTGATTTTATAAACCGTGCCTATAGTTTAAGTCATCTTTTCCACACTTTGAGAATCACTGGTATAGGGTAATAAAATGCAATTTTTTGTGAATTTATTTATTTTGGGGACCTGTTTAACATTCAAACAACTTAGGCCAAAAGTGACAGAGCACAACTTCAGATACTCTTCTATCATGCGTGCAATTTTGAAGAAATTTAAAACACTTTTTCTTGATCTAACCGAAAAAGCAAACAGGCTTTAGATAGAAACAAATGCAGGTGCCTCTTTGGAAAGAGATCCATAAGTATTTAGCATCACAGTAAAATCCCCATCACCATGACTGGCAATTACAATCACAACAACAACAATCTTTTTGGTGAAAACCAATTGATCAACACAGGGTTTAAATTTATAGACAGGAAATTCACAACATACATATCAGGAAACATAGTTAGTGGTTAAATTCTAAAACCTTTTTTAGAAAAAAAAATCAAAAATCTGAACAGAGCTAGTGAAAGAGTTATAGACATTTAAAATACAATTTTTTATTATCCTTAAAAAAACACTTCCAAAACACAGAAACATAACATAAGCTGACAGTAATTACATTTTATTCCAGTATTTAAACATTAACATCTTATTGATATCTAAATCTTGGTAATATAGTAGGTTGACACGAAAACGAGGAAAAGCAATCTAACATTTATCGTGTGTGATATTTAGGAAATTTCCCTGTTTTCTATATGCACCCCTATTTCCACAATATCTATCTTATTTGGCAGTTTCGATGAGTCAAGATATTTTTATTAATCCTTAGATAATCATCAGTTTACCTTTCATTTAAAACATTCACAATCTCTCTTCCAAAGTCTGTGCCTTGCCTGGTAAATCGTTTTAATTCTTCAAAACCAGCATTTCCCTAAAACATAGAAAATTTTGGTTTATCTTAAGCTTTTAACTGGTTTGAATTCATTTAAGGGTCTGTTACTGTTACTGTTACATTTTAGGAAATAGCTCAAAATTTACTAAAACACATTTTAAATTTTGAAAAAAAATCAACTTATTGTTTTAAACACCGTCCGCTCAGTATATTTTCCCCATACCATGAATGTGTTGCGAAAATTCGTCATTTTTCCTCATCTATGAGTTTCAAGAAAAATTATTCCTTCAGACAAATTTCGATAGCTCCGTTTTCCCAGAACTGAACGAGAATTAATTAACTACAATAAAAAAACCTGTGCGGCACAGTACAAAATAAATATATTCTCTCAAAGCGAAGTAATCAACCAAATGTTTTCTGAAATCGAAGCAAAATAGTTAATCGAGTAAACGTTTTAAACTTTTTTATTAATAGTTGATAGAAATCTTAAACTTAATTGCAACCCGTCTTTAATATATTTCAAAAAAAACTAAAATAACATTATCTGAACAATGCCGAACTTTTTAAATCGATTGAAAACAATTTCCCGTTGCAGAACAAATTAGTTCAAACTTCATTTATGTCCAGGAACTAGGTTTTGCTACATTATTCGAAATTTTATGATAAAAAAACACAAGTATGCAGATTTTTTAAATTGTCAAAACCGATGATGACGTCACTGACTTTGCTTTCGACTTTTGCAACAGGTACCCATGGACGTTGTTTGACATTGCTGGATGTGATTACCTTTGTCAGCTACATCGGATAAATAGGTTTTGAAAATTATGCACAATATTTTCAAACCACAATGAAGGCTACCAATCGAAAATACATAGGTTAAGCTTTTTCAAAGCAACTAAATGGATGCGAAGCTTGAGAGAAAAATGACCTATAACTCAGAAGGCCATTTACCCGCTCTTAAGTGTGTGGTATATGTTAGTTCCAGGCTAATTACGTATTTCGTAGGCGGTGATGCGACACAACGTATAATTGTGGTCATGACGTCATTGTCTCGTTTGGACGCCCACTTAACAAAAAGTTCGATATATTTTGCATAAGGTTTTGAAGTATTTAATCTTTGTTTTCTAGAAAGTGTAGGGAAAATATGTTCAAGAGTTTTATCCAGGGGTATAGCTGGTGGTCCTCGAGCTCCTCCCCACCCCAGGCAACGCAATAACACATCACCCCAATTTTTCCATTTGCTTTCCTGAAAAAAAACCCTCGCGTGGTGGCGCTGTTGTGTCAACTATTTCCCTCACCTAGATTTCATTTTCACCAGCACAACACACCGACTCTCGGCGAACAATCCCTTGTTGTTTCAGCAGTTGAACGCGCACGTAAATCAAACTTCAAATGATATTCTACGCTCACTCAACCGTTACAACCAGAGGTCACGGTTCGACAAGCACGATTTCGACAGCGAAGCGAAAGGCGACGTCTGTTATCAAGTACATGATGGCTACCTTGACTACATTCCCGGTA
>QXVZ01003008.1:0-10673 GCA_008931825.1 Phallusia fumigata
AGAAAAATCGAAAACGCAAGTCTCAATCACAGTCCCGAGGAACAAACAGAAGGTGTGTAATGATGTTGCTTGTGATAAATCGGAACTTTTTTTTCGGCGTTTTATGGAATTTTTCAGGCGTTTCAACTTTGACCTGGTGTTTTCCACCAGTGTTTTACACGAAAAAAAGGGAACTTATTAAAAAATTGTGTAAATATTTATCAAACTGAAATACAGTAGGAAGCTGGAGTCTGTGTGTTGGCAAAGCCACAAAATCACATTAAAAATGTTTTTAATTTTTATCCTCGGTGGGCAACGAATGAATGCGTTATGTCTACAATGAGTCCACCGTCGAGCAACCCGCCTCATTACAGTTCCGTTAAACTTTTTATTTGATTTTTGTTCATACTAACCCATCGAGTCACTAGCTGGGAGAAATACCGCTAAGTTTTTGCCTGGGAACCACAAACGCTCGGGCAAGATTCGAACCCACAACCTTGCGAGCACAGTTACGGCGGTCAGGCAAAAGATCCAGACCATTTTAGCAGCTGAAACGTTTTCTAACTTGTTTTAAACAGTTAAGCGTGTGTGTAGTTAATGGTGGTGGAAATTACGGGTGCGCAACATTGAAATATTGATTGGTTTAGAAACGCGGACTGCTTCGGCCTTCTTCCTGTGTTTCCAGCGTCTCGGAGAAGTCAATAAAATACGAACACGCGACAAGTAAGGATGGAATCTGGGCGAATAATTCCTCCACTACATCGGGAAGTTCCCCAACCAGCGACCGTTACATCTCTGCTGTGCTCTCTGGTGCACCACCAAAGGTATTCTACACTGATATTGCTGTTGTTTCATGCTTGGAACAATATTTTGTCTATAAGAGGGACTGTGTAATAACTGAAACGTTTGGGTTAAACGGCTGTGCACTGCCATGAAAACATAAGCTAACAGGACTTTTATAACAATAAGGTGTTTGTCGGACTATGTATTTTAGAATGATTGTTGCGTCATCACAAAGCACTTCGCAATTAATTGTTTTCTTGAGTTTATTTTCAGACTTAACCTAATTGACAATTAACTATACATGTGCATAGACTCCGGTCGTGGGTTCGAATCCCACCGCAGGCAATGTTTTTCTACCCACGCTATGCTGAATGAAAATGATTGGAAGACTTTGATTCAATATTACGCCTCTTGTAGGCCTGGCGTGTTGTGACAACAAAATAAAGTTTACAGAAATAAGAATTGTAATTTCAAATATTTTCAGAACCAATCACGGATTGACACGCAAGCTGTGTCGTCATCAACTGGTCAGTTGTCCATGTTCCTTAACAAGTCAAAAACGGAATTCCCGATTCGTGGGAGATCAGGTAAAGAAGCCGAAATAAATTTTTAAAAATCTTACGTATTTCGAAACATTTTGTGTTTGCTTCATAGTTTGATAACAAATACGGGCAAAGCCGAACTTCCGCCATTTCAAACCTTCACTCCAGAACACAAAAACTTCTTTTCCTTTCAAACAGACAAACACAACCAATCGAAATTCTCCATCGAGCCAGTCACCTGGAACGAACTATTCCCATTCGATGACGAAACGTCAAACAACCAGCCAATCACAAGACGCCAGCTGTTGCCCCGACAACGAGCGAAGCCAGTAAACTCCGCTGCGATGTCAGACAAGGAAAGATCATTCATCAACGTCGTTAGGAACCCGAACACTGGCCACAGGTTTGAAGGATTTTGTATCTTAAATTGAGTTTGAAACTGGCGTATTATTGTATGGTTTAAAACAGGAAAGATTTTATCAAGTCATATTCACAATGCCATAATAACTATACATTCTAGTCACGAGTTTATTAAAAATATTGAAAGTTTTTGCGAATAATTAAGTCGGTTCTTCAAACAAAACGAACTTTAGCAAATAACAGACAACAAAAATTTGAATCAAATTATCTTTGTCAGTAGGTCCTCTCTTCCCCGTGTTCCTGCAATCGAGAGAGCGCACCACGACGCTCCGGATTACCTTCCACCGCCTGAACACAAGCTAGTGCGAGAGAAAACATTTCATCGAACCAGATTCCGAATCTCAAGAAGAAAGCTTTCNGCACATTCAGGTATTTGTAATCAACTTATGGTTCCGACTGGGTTCCAACAAATTGATCAATGTACACGAAATTGCTTTTTTTTGCATTGAAACACTACCTCCCACTTAACTACCCAGTCATGTTAACTTCACAAGAAGCAGAAGATCCGCGTCTTTTCAAAAGATAGTAAACAAAAAATTTAATTAAATGGCCAAGCAACTCAATTCAAATTTTGGAAATTTGTCTTTTGAACCCTACCACAGAGTTTCTTAATTATTTTTCAAGTCACGGACTCTCATACAGTTGTGACAAAAGCTGTGGACATTTTTTGTGAGAACACATTACATCAAAATTAAGCTTTACACATAAAAATTAAGTTTTAATCCAAGGAGTTGCTTTTGGCCCCTCAAGCACATTCAGGAACCCTTACAGGTTACTGACCCCAGGTTGAGAAGCCCTCACATTAAATCACACTTGGCACATTTGCACAAGAAGCATGACAATGCATATGATTATGATTCATCTGAGTTCAATACATCTCTATTATGTTGACTATCTTGATGTAAGTTATGTAAAGTCAGCAACTTACCAAGCAAAGTTATGTCTCCATCACTTAATTGGAACCATCGCATTTTTCCGTCCGAGCATGCTATCGCCACCTCGTGTCCACCGTCGTCTGTGTCAAAAGTGTTTTGTTATAATTTTTTGTTGTAGCCACAACAGATCTCAAATAAACTCATATTTGCTAAAAAAAATTGTCAGTTTGTTGTGATGTTGGATTCAGGGCAGCCAAAGCTTGAAATTTAATTCATAATAGCTTGGATTATAAACAAACCATTTTACGATCTGCAGTTTGACAAGATTAGCTGGCTTGGTACGGACAGGAACAACATACTGACATGGAAAGACATATTTTGATGTCAAAATCACAAAAACAAACATTTTTATCAGTACCTGATTTCCAAGCGGCAACATCCATGAATCTCATATCAGGGGAAGAACCACTCTTGTATGTAGCTTCGTGTTTCACCACACATGACGACTATGAATAAAAAAGTAACAATATTATTGCAATACCCGAAACTGTCAGACTTTACAAAATGTTGCTGATTTAGGTAGGGATCCTAAAGTCTCAATGTTTAAAGAATCGCAGAAAGTTTGTAGTTCATTAGGTTACCCGATTCAAACATAAACCTTTTCATGCTTGACCATAAAAACTAATAAAAACACACATTCCAGCATTTGTTTTTAGTTAAAATAAAATTGAATTTGCTTGTTTTTAATGAGATAAATATTTGTAAAACATGAACATAAATGCAAACGAGAGCCAGAAATAATTTTATACAAGTTGCCACCAGTTTTATTTCAAAATGTAAGAATAAAAAGAACAAAAAATTACATTATAAAAAAAAAGATTCAAAATTCTTGTTCTACAAAGTATTATTCCAGATTCTAGAATATAAAATTATTCTTTGTAATCCATGCATACATATTCATTAAGTGACTGAACTCTCCTGGATTTAAAATCTGTGTAAAAGATAATCTAAAGCAGATTAGCCAGATCATAAATGAAAAAGTTTTGGTTTAAATTCAACTTTTCTCACATTGTTAGGAGATTCAACTTTTTGTATCATGATCCTGTATGCGTTGATTGTTGCTCTCCCACCGACAGTGAACATTAACAATTCTTTCATGGCATCAGATTGTGTCAATGTCAGCACACAAATTGACCGAACACTTGAGCAATGATCGTTGATAACATTAAGCACACCAACCTCGACAAAAAACAACTTAAATGCCATGCAGGTGCACAAACCACGATATAAAAAATCTTTAAGTCTTGATAGATTTATGACTTGCATCATTTTACTAAAACCAGGTCAATCTGGTGAAAAACTTAGCTGCAAAGCATTTGAGGAAAGCACTAAATTACCTTGCAAGCACATTTACTATGCTGCAGACTGGTAATCATGACTTTGGTGTCTTCACTGGCAGTAGCAATAACATCCACATGATTATCATCAAGTGCATACGATGCTAGAAAGCGAACGCAGTTGATCTGATGATTGTGGAATCCAACTTCAATTAGCGACTCATTAAACACATTTCTGGGAACCTACAAAAATTGGATTTTATTGCTAAAATATGACAGACCAAATACATCAATTTAATGTGTGTTTTTATGATAAATATTTTACAAGCAAATGTTATGAATGTACATCAAAGTTAAGTTTCAGACTAGTCACAAACTGCTACTTTTATGCAGTACATCATTAAACACCTTCTTAAAGTGATTTGATTTTTTTAGGTTAAAAACAACATGCTGCCATAACATATGCAAGATCACATTTAGTCAAACATGCTTGGCTAAGATTTTTCGTAGCCAACCACCAATTCCTTACATCAAAGTTAAATTTGAAATAGTCACAAACTGCAGCTAATGATTACATAAATAACACTGACCTTAACAATATAAAGTAGACTTGCTTTCAAGTAAACAAATTTGCAGAGTTGAGCGGAAAAATCCCATGAGCGATGGCAACCGCCACATGCAACAGAAAACATTTCGTCTCCTGCAAGCACCACGAATTTCCTAATTTTTTATTTCCAAATTAAAAGGAATAAAAACAAATTAAAGTTCCTACCTGAATATTTGCTCCAGACAATAAATTTATTGCCACGGAAACCATAAACATAAAGCCTCGAATTGTCTCCACCAAATTTAATTCTTTCCAACCAATCCATTCCCTGAAGAGAAAAACATATAGCAAATAAATTTTAGCAAAACAAAATAAAGAAATTTGGACAAATTTGGATAAAAACACCACAATTAAAAAATATATAAAATGGGTTTTAAATACTGGAACAAAGTGAAACACTTAAGCATTTAAGTTTCATTATTTAAATTAAAGTTTTATTTGCACAGTTTGCTAACCTAACATTTTTGCATTGATTCTTGTTTTATTTAGTTTGGTGAAGATAGTGACAACCTGTCCGCAGTTAGGTTTCAAGACAATAATAGTCATTTTGCTTCGTACCACCCACATTAATGTGCAAAAATGAGGTAAAATTTTGTCATATATCAGGATACATTTCTTTCAAAGAACAAGGGCCTAACACTTAACTTTCAACTCAATTTCGAAAACACTGTCTAACAATGTAACATTAAAAACATTTGGTCTATGAAGTGTAAGAGATATATAAATGTAGATAATTACCAAACCTGTTGCCTCACCTATTTATAGCACAAGCCAATTACAACGGTCACACACACCTGGGCTGCCCTGTGTTGAGTAAGCATTTCCATTTTATGATCTTTGATGCGGAATTGTCTCCAGTAACCATCTCGTCCTGTACTTATAATATTTTCACTGTACTTACACAGTGAGGTGACACCATGTTTACCATGAACTCCATGATAAGTGTGAATGGGGACAGATTGACCTTCATCGCAAAAACACAACAAACTTTCCATGTTTACAGTTCATTTTATACCAGACCATTATTATCACACAGTATGAGATACATGCATTTACCTTTTACAAATAAATGTATGGATCCTCTTCTATCACCGCACACAACTCGATCTTGTAACTCTGAATTTACAACTAGAGCATCCATATGCCATCGATGCTTGGCTTGGGGCAGCGAAAACTTCGACACAAGTGTTACATCATCACCAATGTGGTACCAGTTTAGCTGCCCATTGGGACCTGCAAAATAAACAACCTGTTTCTCCTGCACCAAATACCATTTCAAACAAATATTTAGTTACCTAAGAACACCTTAAATGTGTGAAAACTAACATGCCACTTAAAACCTCTTTTAGATGACTGAACAAATCAATCAACTATAATCAAGCAAATTTATTCATGTGAGAATTTTTTTATTATTCATGTGTGAATTTTTTTATTATTCATGTGTGAATGTTTCAAGCAACATTTACCAGAAACAAACATTTCCTTCCGATGCCAGGAAATGTGTTGAATTTTTCCACCAAAATCATGTAGTTCTGCTCGAATACTTGTTTCCAAAACTTTGCTTAAACAAAGAACACTTACATATCCTAAAAAATAAATCATTTGACACAGTTAATTCAAACTAAAAATAGACTACACTATGTTTCATCATTGATTTGTTTTCGAGAGTTCTATTATTTGTTTACCTTTTGTGTTGCCAACAGCGACAAGTTTTTGATCTTCTGAAACAGACAACACTGCGTACGACCCATAATCCAACAATTGCTCAACAACTTTCCATTTTTCTTTAAAAATATCATAACCCAAAAGATAACCCTTGTCGGTATACACCAAAACCTGGGGTTCTTTCATTGACAACAATCTGATTGCTTTTGGTGACCCAAGTTTTTCTGAAGAAATACCAAGTTGTAAAAGAAGATTATGCATTGGGCAAATTTAAAACGCGTACCTTTGGAAAAGGGAACAGCTTCTACATGTGGATTTGAAGAAATCATTTCTAACAGGCTGTACCAGTAGATAGCGCCATTGCTGCATCCAACAGCAAACCTATCTGTGAATATCGAAACACTTAAATTTTAATTAAACCAAATGTCCAGTTCAATTACAGAGAGTTAGTGTCCTACCTTAAAATAAATTTATAGTAAAAAGTAAAAATACCCATGCATGTTGGTGCAATACTTAAAACTAGTGTGACACTTTAGGTCCCTATTTAGAGCAAGTGTACATTTTGGCTGCAAATATTCTAAAAGTCAATTGGCTTATTTTGCTTACAGGGCAAGTTAAGTTGGTAACAAACAAAACAAGTGCACCACCTTTTCCATCTGATGAAAAACTTAACAAATTGCTGTGAAGATTTTGCTTTTTAACAACTCTGAACTGAATGTCTTCTTTATTCATCAGCAACAACCAAATAATGCAGAAACCATCCTCCGATATGCTGATGACATATGTTTGATCATCTGTAAATTACATAGAAACATAAGTTACTGCATGGAAACCCCGCATACCAATCTATTTATTAGATGATACCTCTTTCCACAGCGAAAAAAACAAAGTGAAAGTAAATGATAAAACCTTCTACTCACCTACAGTCAGCGTTTCAACCTTCCAAATCCTTGCTTCATGTCCGTACATCACACAAGCGCATACGGCTTGCTGCACATTGTTACACATCATTGGACATTTCCATACCCTGATACTCCGATCGTCAGATGCCGTTAGCAGAAGCTAAAAAAATGAACAGAAAACATACAGATTTTATGTTACCACAACAAATGCATTGAAAATATCATCATTCATTTAACTACATTAATTTTTTGAAAGACACTCCACTTAACATATAAAAGAATAAGTTATCTTAGCCTGTTAAATTGCACCTAGAAGGGTTTGTGTTTATTACTGGGTTGAATCCCTGAGGCAATATTTTAGAATTAAATGAAAGATTTGTTTGAATCGCAGAAAATTGAAAACTGGCACCCATATATGTATGAAAAGCGCATTTTTACAGTCTGTTTTCAGATCTTTATTTACGCACCTGCAGCTGATTATTGTAAAACATGTCGAAAATCACACCATCATGGCCAGGTATTTGCATTAGTGGGATTCTGGGTTCAACTTTTTGTCCAGGCATCCACGCAACTACTTCGTTAAAAACTGTTCCAGCACACAGAATTATGTCTTTCCAATTCCTGTAAATCTTTTATCAAATCATCTGATGGATTTTTGTTCAAGTTTTAGAATATTATTTCCTTTTGTTTTGGCAAAAATTATGTGCATGTATACATATACATGTAAATATATATATTTACAAAATTTTTCAGTTTCCAGTTTTATTTTACATTTGTCACAATAGAAAGCACAAATGCAAAAATTTTACAATTATGTACTACATTGAAAATTAATATCAAACCTGCCGATGAAATGAGCAGAATAAAGGATGCATTTTATGGAGCAATGGGACACACTGATTTCTGCACTCATCGTCCAGTCAAACAAAATACATGAATTGTGAGCCAATGCAACTGCTACCATTGTACTAAAAACAACAATATATCTTGCTACATCACTAGTAATAACATGGCATGTCCCATTGACAATAGTGTCCCTCTTAACAAAGATCACTTGCTTTTGATGTTGCAACATTAATATTTGAAACTGATTGAGATTTAATCATTCCTACCCATATCTGTTTTTATCTGGATGTATTTTCAAACATGGGGTTTTTGCAGTCGTTTCCTGTTTCTGTGCTGTTAGTGAAATGGTTTATCTGATTGATTACGATTTTGTGGGCAGAAACGAAATGTAATACAATACAATTTCAGTACTATGCCTATTAACAACTGCTTACTTATCACTTCTTAAATTAATAAAAGTTCATATTGCTGAACAGCTTCAAACCTTTTTGTTAGTGGCTGAACATCCCACATCCAGTCACTGCTTTTATAGTGACAAACAAGGGAAAAATCTACAAATGCACAATAGTCCATTAAAATATACTGATTTTTTTGAAGCAGTGCAATACAACAAACCTTGAATTGTTAAAATAGACATTTCTTTTCCACCAAACAAAACAAGATATTGCTTATCTTGCAATGAGAAAGTCTAAAGTGGAAATTACAGTTAAAAAACCCAGATACACAAATATGTTTTTTTTAACAGTCTTAACAGACAGATTCAAGTCAATACTTGATTACAACCGTGATTGACAGATACAAAAACGTTTCGTACACAAGTAGTGGCTTTTATGTTTCTGTTAAAAGTTAGAAGCCTTTGCAAATTACGCAAAAGTGCAATACTTTCTAACAACAATGTATTAGACCTTTTAATGCAGAGAAAAAAATTCACAAAACTTAATTAACCTTAATTCCATGAATAACCGAATGATTGAATGCATCATGTTGTTCCAAAAACTTGGGTCTTTCTTTACAAATCTTATACACAGAAAGTGTACCACCTTGCCCTTAGGAAACAAATTTGAGGTAATACGCGATAAACCAAGTTTTAAGACATATTCCCAATGGAAAAAGTATGTTTTGGTAAAGCATTTGCAAGTAGGAGTTTACCTGCATATAAAAATCCTTCGTATGTGTGCAAAGCTGTTACTGGAACGCTGCACCATAATGTCGAAAACATTTCATTTAAAGTGATACAAACAACAACAAACCAACAACGCAGCACGTGCAACTAAAAGCCACAATAGAAATCACAACGAATTATCACAAAAAGTGCATGAAAAAGTACGCTTACATTAAAATTTTGCTATTGGAAAATAACAAATAAATTTAATTTAAATATTTTACGTCAAATTGAAATATTTCTAAAATTCAAATTACATAAAAACGAAAACATTCCCACAAATTGTTTGCCACGCTTCAACTGCTACAGCTGATTTAACTCATCCATGAAAAGATAAATATTTATTTTTCTAAAACAAAAATCAAAATTATGTGGCGTATTATGTGCAGTATTCTCTTCGGCAGGAATATTTTACGTGCTTCGTCTACCAGAGCGATTCCTGCTATCAATATGGCGGTATGGTTTCAAGTTCTTGTTTGAAAACTGACTAAACCATCCTAAATATTAATAAAATTTAATAATTTTTTGTTCCACTAATTTTGTCTGGATTATAAAAAACTAGAGGTTGATATCATTTAAAACAAGTTGTGAACATTATTTTTAGACGTGGAATGATGATGGCATTGTCAGTATACACAGTGATCATATATCAGAAGTTCACACGATGCCAATTAAACATCTGATTAGACCATTTCCATCAGAGTTGAGTGAAGAAAAAGTGATTTCTTTGATGGAAACAATCAAGGTCAGAATTATTACTTTTTAAAAAGTTTTAATTTTAAATCAATCTTACTACTTATTGTTTTGAATCTTTAGAATGAACAACTACAACACAGTGTCCCCCCAATAGATGTAATGTGGGTCAAGGGAAGGAACGGGGGAGATTATTATTATTCCTTTGGTGGTTGCCACAGGTGAGTTTTTGTTGGGTTGAAATTGAAGGTTAAGCTTAAAATATAATAAATAGCTTAATTATAATGTACCTGTCCGAACCATCAACTATACTATAGTAGTAAGGTATATGGGCATTGATTCCCTGGGTGGCAGCCACCCAACTGGAAATTTTTAGGATGGCAGCCATTATAAAAATTCTATGCTGCCACCCCAGAAATTTCCTGGATTCATTATTATATTCTTGCTTTAAAAACATATGCTGCTTGTACCGACACGAAGATTTTCTGAGGACGTGTTAACACCATTTCTTTTCGTTTGTCAAATAACGCTGGAGAATGTCCCATTTTGTGTGTCTCTTGTACTATATGCATCAATAATATTAGCAATAGCAGATACTTGAATGACACTATGAACCAACCAGAGAAGGTTGTGTAATCATGTGTCAGACCGCTCGGACTTAAACACCGACAAAAACAAAGGCTAAAAAATTGATGCCCATGGTAAGGTATACACCTTCAATTTAATTTATTATTCAAGAACAGAGTTGGCACAAGTCAGAACTCGTATCTACCAGTGCATAAAACAAATATTGCCACACAAAAAAGAACAAAATAGAAAACAAAAATCAGTTGATCAGAAACACAAATAAGGTGCAAGAAAA
>QXVZ01003009.1:0-17227 GCA_008931825.1 Phallusia fumigata
CAAACAGTATAAGTGGCACCGTATTACTTTAAATTAAACATCCTTGTTGGCAGTTTCTATATTTGCCCTATCACCCTAAAATACACATAAGGCAACACAAACAGCACCCACCCTGCCCTGCATTTTCCTCATAAAGGCAGCGGTAAAGCCTTTCTGCTTATACACCGCCACACAAACACGCTTCCTCAACACCAGGTCCATTTCCACAGGATGACTCAGACGGACGTGGACCTTGAAATCACATATAGGCTGTAGTTAACAACTTACACTACGTTGTAACTTGGGGTGATAAAGCGGGAAGTTGCTATTGAAATTGCTTATGTTTGTTCTGTTAATCGGCAAAAGCTTTTAACAATTTGTTAATGCAAAGTTTGTGGCGTTTTCATAAAAAAGTGGCCTGCAACGCTTACTAGGTGGGACAGGCCTGCTTTAGTAACTGTTAAACCACAAGAACCAAGGCCATGATCCGAAAAGTTAGCTTGACAAACATAAAGTGGCACAAAAAATAAAAAAGGAAAGATTCTCAGTTCTGTTGAAACTGTTTGAAGTGAAACATCGTAATACCTTCCCATAGAATATATAACTATAGACAGTGTAGAAAGCTTTGGTTTTACAGCGCATAAAATTTAACATCTTCACGAAGAACAACATATCTGCGTTCGTTAATTTGAATAAAATTGAAGGCGTGTGACAATAGATAAAAATGGTCGATATTGTTATGTTACCTTGACAACGATGTAGACCCTTTCCCCGCTTGGTGTGACGCGATTTAGGTAAATGTTGTCATGCATGGATGAATCCCACGACACCACAGCGGAGAGCTGGTCGCTATACTGTGAAATACAAAAGGTAACTTTTAATCATATATTTGCCACAAGACTGCCCTAAACTTGTACTGTACATTGCAATTAAAATTTTAAATACTTACTACATGATATATATGTTAGCATCATTCTATAAAGCTAGGTAGGCACACTAATAATAGTTTAGTAACTTGATTTTACGAGAAAAAAAAGAATAAAAGTATACGAAAATAAAATGTAGACATTTTGTTTTTGATTGAGAAACTACATAAAATTGTGAATTTGAAAACATAATAATGTCGACATTTATGTGACATATTTTTCAGTTATTTTGACATATCTGTTTATCTTTCTAAAAATAAAGGATTAGTTGTTTTTTTAAAAAAACGTTCTTTCGTTAATTGTTTTTTTTTCGCCTTACAACGTTTCAATAAGCAAATAACAATAATGGAAATAGAAATTTGTAACCAAAACAAGTTTTATAATCATTCACAATCTATGGGAAAATTTCAGCACGCGACACTGACAGCAAATATTCCAAAATACGCAATAAAAGTCCACTAACGTCGGCAACAGGTGGTCTGACGAATGCGAGTTGGACGAAAGTTCCTGGCGTCTCCTGTGGTAATTCACTATCCAGTCCTGCTGGGGCTCTCACCACGTCTTCACACTCAACCGGTTCAGCTGCAGAAAGTACAAAGATGTAAAATAACAAAAAGTCTCAGTCGCTGCTGACTGCATTTTCCGCTTCAAAATAGAATATACGAGACACTTTTAACTCAATAAAAACATAACAAGCACTAGGGCAGTTAACATTTCCTGATGATGACAACAGAGTTTGTCGAAACTTAGAATATGTTTTACACACAAGTACTGGCTTGCATCTTTTTATTGAGACTTTATAATTTATATGTCAGGCTAAAGTTGCCCGCCGTTTTTCTAACATTTTGTTATAGCAGTAACTTACAGTTAAGATCGAGGAAGATTACTGGTACATGCATTTCCACTGACGGAGGCGGAATCCTGTGATAAACAGTATTTGTTACGAACCATACAGCCAACTTTCAAAACTTTATGATCTAAAATAGGATACCTGTGTAATTGGTAATCTACACACATGGTATTACACGTTACCATATGTGTACTTAAATTATCGTGTCATTTACTCAAATGAATACAGTCTTTTTTATTTCATGTTTAAACAGTGGCATCTATCATGTGTGCGATTTTGAAGAAATTTTGACGACTGTTTCTTGAACAAAATGTGCAGAAAAATAAAAAAATTCAGAGAAAACAGTATGTGTGCCCTTCGGAAGGATAATAACAAACAAACAAGGCGTATAACAAACTGACCATGATGCCGGGGCACCTGGAACGCCGCTGTTGGGTGCTGGTGCAAAAACTGCGTTCCTTTCTTCAGTCAGCATCACCCATTGATCAAACAACTCACTCTCTCGTTCACGTTCCAACTCTGTGCGATCTAAACAGTCGTGGGTTGAAGTTAGATGTTGGTTAGATTGCTTACAGTGCTAGGAATGCAGACTGCGGAGAAATTCATCCCCAGGAAGAAATTATATTAGTTACGATGAGGAATTTCCACTTAATAGTTAAGTTATTCATGGTGAGTGTAGTATTTTTTTAGGTAGACCAGTGGTTAAAATCTTTTACCATTCCATCAGCAAAAACTCATGCCATTCACTGATAACTTTTTGAATCAGCATATTTACCTTAGAAAATAAAAACAGACGCGTGATTACTGTTTTTTTATGAAGTACTCATTAAATATTCTATCAATTTGTATCACTGGGCACCTTCTTTACTGCTGAGCGCTTTGATCTGCTTATCAAGGTGTTGTTTCCTTCTCTCCAGCGCTTTCGACCATTCTTCTCTCAAATCGGTCAAGTCCCGGTCTTGGTAACTGTCCAAACCCCTACAAAATGTTCTTGAACTAAAAAGGCTTCTTTGCCATTCGCTTCACAAGTGATCGAGAGTTTGTCAAACCAAGTTTCTTCACGTTACATGTAATTTGTCTTGCTTTTTAAATTAGATGCATATATTTCACATAGGAACACCGATACATGATAACATCTAAAAAGTTCAAAGTTCAAAGGTCACACCTGTCACGGTTCACCACCCGGCTACAGATGCTCCCCGCATACACGGCCGCGATCTCGTCACAGATGAGTGGCAAAGTACCGGAGTTTCGCTCAGGCGTGACGCTCACGTGGATACGGCGGGACTGCCCCTACAGTGAAAACATTGTTGCTTGAAAAAGTTGGTGATTTCAAAAGAAGTTGATGGTTTTTTTTGTCATACGGACCTGCTTTAGTTGGAAGGTGCCGATGCACTGAACTTCAGGTTTGTGTGAGATTTCAACATTCTCATAATCTCCGCTGTCTCCTAATTCTTGCACAGTGACGTCAAGTCTCAACTTCTTTACAACTTCCGTCCACCTTTAAAGGGAAATCAGTCAAAAATTCACTGAATTGGAAAAAAATCTATTAAATGGTAAAAACCTATTAAAATTAGTAAACAATCATAATGAAACAAAATAGGTTGGTATGAAAGTGTATGGATAGCAATAACAACCATCAAATATTTTTGCCTGAGGTTCATTTCCAACTCACAGTCTTTTAAGGTTTTTTGATCTCACAAAATATTTGACTTATCTTTCTTAGCTGACGTTCGCGTTTTAACTCGCAAATAAACAATCTACGCACCCAAGCAAATAAGGGACCAAGATATAAAATAAAATCCTAGCGAAAGTTGAATTTGAGATACACTCAATTGTAGACATCATCACAACTCGATCCATACACCAACAAAACTTTTTAATTGCAGCATAAATAATAGACATGGTCAACAACTTTACAGATTATTGAGCAAATCTAAAATATGTCCTTACCTCTCTTTAAGCGATTTGTTCTTTTCCGTGAGAATGCTCGCCGCTCTCATTTTCCTTCTACCTCCCGCTCCTCTCTTGTCGCTCCTCCTGCGCACGGGAGGAGGGGAGGAGGAGGAAGAGGCCGTCGAGACGTAGGACTGTTGGGATGGAGTGCGCAGCAGGTTGCTATGGTAACGGTCGCGGTGGCCCCACACTTCGATGGCAAGAGAAGTCCCGGATGTAAGCGAGTCGATGAGCTCATCGGTCACGTGGACAGTGAACTCCTCTGAGTGGTTGAACTTGATGTTTAAGTATGATCTGAAAAGGTTTATTTTGGTCAGTAGAAGTTCGATCTAGCTTATATATATGTCAACTAGGCTGTTAGATAAAAAATCAAAGTGAGATTTTCTAAAGACAAAACCACTACCATTGAAACTCTTGGTGAAGGTTCCAGAAAATTTTTTAAAACCATGTCAATTTGGTGAACAAGTTTCACTGCACAACAGTATTTTCAAGTCTATGCACATTTTTCCTCAGCGGGTTGCGCCAATTTCAACAAAACGCCACATTTCAGCCTTGGTTACACTTTTTTGCAAAGACATGCCGTTAAGAAGGTTTGCTTTACCACTTTTTGTTTATCCCTGACGTTAAAGCTGCTGCTGAATACAAAATAACATCAACATTTATTTGTAGTGCTGGTATATGTCGTTTAAACTATGCCCGAGGTCCCCAACCGCGGGTCCATGGAACGACTTTGCGGGGTTCTTGAGCTTGGAATGCATGCGATGAAAGTCACATCGCGAAAATGGAAATACCAGCTATTATAGCGCAACGCTAGCAACCAGACTACAAGGGATAACCACTTGCACGAAACAGCATCAACTGGTTTCATCAATGGGTAATACAGCCTCAAATCAAACCGTCAGAGGGTCCAGTTTAGAACACAGAAAATGTTGAGACCACTGCCCCAAACCTTTGTCGACTGATTCAAAGTGCCTTGATATACTAGAATTGATTACCACATGTCACGTTCAAAACGAATATATTAGGCCTCTAAATTATGCTGGTAATAACTTTAGTTGGTTACACTCGATAACACAACAATGAGTTTTAGTTTTGCGGTAGCACGTGTTTTCGCGAGGCAAAGGAAACTCCTTGCATGACCCAAGGCAAGGTGTTCGGTTTCTTTGCGCTGTCTACTTCCTTTAGGCCACATGAGAAAACAGGGAATGAAAATATAATTACAAAATTTGTTTTGAAAGAAGATGGCGTCAGGTAAGCAAAATTCCTGACTTTTTAATCTTGTACTCTACCGTGAATAAGACTTTTGCAAATTACCTGAAAAGGGAGTTTAGCAAAATTAATTGAAGAAAGCGTATAAACTTTTTGTACGTTTTATCGCCAGTTTTGCTAGAGCATAGTGAATAAGCAGTACGTACCAGTATGTGCGAAAAGTTAATGCTGTCGTTGTTTTCCTGACAGGTTTAATTTTAAACCCAAAATTTGAAAATACGTTCCTACAATTAAGTGGAATACCAAAACTGATTATACAGACATCAATCTTTTCTATCGATAAGACAAGTAAACATCATGGCAAAAAAATTGTGTTTAAGGTTTAGGAGTACGGTACACTTGTTTTCATCTTATACGTGTGTACTTGTGTTTGACTTTCACCGCGCTTTGTTGTATTGTTTATCAATTACATCTGAGGGAACTTGCACATAACACCTGTCGAGCAGATTGATCTACAATTAGTAGGCCCCTCATCTCATACTATCTATTTTTGCACCTCGTTATCTTTACGTTTCCGTACTACAGTGCATAAATACCTGTGTGTCTGTTGTAAACCTCATCGTATTACTCATGATGGCATGAGTTGCTTCTGCAACGTCTGATAATTAAGGATGTCGTTTTAAGCACTTTTTGGGACAGTATAATTTGTGTTTTTGTTCTGTGGCCTTGTGATAGCCTGTATGGATCGACATTTACTTGGTTAAACTCGATAATACAGCAATGGGTTTTAGTTGCACTGGCAAAGGAAATTCCTTGAACGATCCACGGCAAGGGCGCTTGATTTCACTGCACTGTATGTACCAGGGTCTGAACTAGTTGAACTACTTCCTATAGGCCGGAGCACGTTGGAGGGGCGTAAAAATTAGAAAAGTGTTGTGAGTTTTTGAAGGAGACATGCGTTACTTGTAGTAAGCCGATGATAAGATTAAGGCCAAACGCCCGAAACATATCTTCGCCAGTTTTGCGGTGTGAATAAGCAGTACATACAAGTACGTGTAAAAAGTTAATGATACAATTGTTATCGTGACAGGTTTAATCTTATCATAAACAACGCCTGTACAATTAAGTGGAACATTAAAGCCTAATTTATTTGGACAGACATCAAGCTTTGGGCAACATCTTAGAAATCAAAGGGCGTCAATAGGTTAACGTAAGAGTAAACAACAAGATGGCGACACAAAAAATTTGTCTAAGGTCAGGAGGAATACGTCATCAAGTTGAAGACAACACGTCAAGCAATAATACTTGGAAGGAAAATCTCAATGTTAAGGAAAAGACCCATGGATGTGAAGTTTGCGAAAAGCAATTTACAACCAAAGGAGGTTTGAAGAAGCATTTGGAAAGACACAGTTTAGAGAAAACTTATAGGTGCAGAATTTGTCGAAAGAAGTTTGTCGATAACGAGGAACTTAAAAAGCATTCGGCGTCCCACATCAAGTCTTTTCGGTGCGTTGTTTGTGAAAAATTGTTTCTTACCAAAAGTGAGCTGAAAGGACATTCAGTCGTTCACAGCAGTAGCATGGAATTTGAATGTAAGATCTGTCAAAAACGTTTTAAAACATCCGTGAATTTAACAGCACATTCAAAGATTCACGTCAAGGAAAAGACTTTTCGATGTGACATTTGCGAGAAACTGTTTGGCACTCAGGCTGTTTTAAGACAACACTTAAAAACTCACACAGGTAGAAAGCCTTACGGGTGTGAATTTTGCGAACGGCGGTTTTACTATTCGGGCAATGCAAAGAAACATACGGTCACCCATTTTGAAGGAAAACCTCATCGGTGTGTTGTGTGCGAAAAAACATTTCGAACACCACAAGAATTAAAAGCCCATTCGCCGATTCATACAGATAACAAACCTTATATCTGCCATGTGTGCCAGAAACACTTCAGAACAAAACATAATTTGAGAAACCACTTATGGACCCACAGCGGCGAAAAGCGTTACCAATGCCAATATTGCAATAGACGGTTTAGTATTGCATCAAACGCAAGGAGACATATCAGGACCCACACGGGAGAAAGACCATACCCGTGTACAGTTTGTGAAAAACTCTTTCGGACTGCCAGTGAGTTGAAACAACACTTCGTTGTTCATTCTGATGAAAAGCCCTACAAGTGTGAGTTTTGTGACGCGACTTTCAATCTCTTAAACAACGCGCAGAGACACATCAAGGGTGCGGCAAAACAGAAAAATCGGGAACTTCTCAAATGTGATATTTGTGAAAAGCTTTTCTGCAATGCAGTAGCTTTGAGGTGGCATTCGAAAAGCCATTAGAACGCAACGTCAAAGTGACATAACGTAGTGAATTTAAAGTAATGTTTTAAACAGTAAACCACAAAAGGTGCTCCTGTGTCTTGTATGGTGCGCTACACTTGTTTTTATCTTATACGTGTGCTTGTGTTTGACTTTCACTGCGCATTGTTGTATTGTTTATCAATTACACCTGAGGGAACTTGCACATAACACCTGCCGAGCAGACTGATCTACAATTAGTAGGCCCCTCATCTCATACTATCTATTTTTTNTTCAGATGAAAAACCCTACAATTGTGAGTTTTGCGATATGACCTTCAATATCTTAACCAACGCACGAAAACATGCAAAGTGTGCGGCAAAACAGAAAAATCGGAATCTTCTGAAATGTGATGTTTGTGAAAAGCGGTTCTGCTATAAACAGTCGCTAAATTCTCATTCCAAAACTCATTTAAACGCAAAGTCAAAGTAATGTAACACACAGTTCGGCTGTTAGAATGCAACATTTCTGACAACTTTGCCACAAGATAGAAAATGTTTTTCACACAAGCACTACCTTCTATCTTCGTAATTCTGTTTTGTACGTAAGGTGTAACGACATTGCAAAAAAACTGTCTTGTTGCCGAAAAAATATTTTGTGTGTGTAACGTTTGTTGTGTAAATTACCAGTGTAAATATACGTGTACATACCCATACTATGTAGTGGAGTGCAATTTTGGTATATTTGCTAGTTACATTTGAGGGCGAATGTGTAATTAGAACGCGATGTCAACTACAATGTGTTTGTAGTGTACAATCAACTTTCAAAATAGTCCAGAGGTGACAGGATTAGCCAGGGTATCTTCAACAGGAAACAAAGACTATAGTACAGGCAAATAAATCGCACCTCTGTGCAAACAACTAGGTTACTACACCCAACGTACACTGTTGTAAGTGTTAAAAAGCGAGTAAATCACTCGTACAAGAAATAAACTAGGGTCAAATGATAAAATATACAAGTTCTGTTTTTCACACAATTTGGACCAGTATTTTTCAGACCACTTTAAACCACGAACCCCTGGTTTTAATACAACTTTTTTTGGACCAAAATTTATATCACTTCAATTCATATGCCTGATTAGCACAGCAATATAGGCTAAAGAAGTTAAACATTTTATATGGTTTGCTTTGTTTATAATAGTGTCTATGACGCCTTTTCAGTCGTAGCAGTCCATCGCTAGATATTTTATTACCGGAAGCTGGAATGGATTTAAACCGTTTCTGGTCAGTGGTCACTAAACACTAAAACTTAAGAGTAAAAAAATAGGCATTAAAAACATATATATTTGTAATGTTTCAACAGTTTATAATATCACAAGTCACGAAAGACTTAAAATGGCCGATGAAGTCATCAGTTGAATATGACTGCAAGACCATTAACTTTAATAAGTTTGATGTCATCTGTTGTTTTGTTTAAGAAATATACAATTTGCTTTCTAATTGGCCTCCGGTTCATGATATTAGACTTGTTAAAGCAATCTTTTAATTGTTGTTTGCCTACAGACCATCTACAGTTAAATCTAAATTACACAAAAAAATACACAGGGCAGTTAAGCAAATACCCATAAAAGTTCGACAACTACTATTTCGGGTCGAATTTAGAGGACACACATCAAACAAAACTAGACTCACCTTCTTTTGGGCGAAACTTCATCGGGGCTGAGTCGGGGTGGAACGAGAATTACATCTGGAATGTTGAGAAAGGAATACTGGCACTGTACGAAGTGGGATAGGGTTGGTGGAAGTCCAGTTGCTTCTACTATTGACACCCTGCGATAATAAGGAAAAGATTATATAAGTTCAATATTATGAAAATTTTGAATAAATTTTTACATTCTCGAGGACCATCTTTGACCAAGAATTACGCATTTACAGTTGAAACTGCTTTTAGCGTTCTATTCTAAGGAAAAGAATTAATCTGTGCAATATCCCAGGCCAAATTTTACATTTACAGGTACAAATGGTCTTCGCAGAAAAAAACAACAAAATACATGTGTGTAAAACATATCGATGTTTCAACCAACGTTGGTCTTGATTCTGCACTTCAACCTATAATTTGCACCGCTAAGTGAGGGGGAAATATACAGAAAAGAGCTAGTGGTATAAAAGGCTTAGTAACCTTGGAATAAAGAGCAACCGGTTTCGGTCAGGAAAGATTGTCAAACCAATTATGTTTGTAGTTTTTGTTTCTCAGGCCCGCAAAAGCCGATTGCCAAACAAATTTGTACAAAATGTAGACCAGATACACAAGCTGGGTCTAAGCTTTTTCAAACATCCCGCCTTTGTGGTGACGCATTTGCAACAAATCAGCCTAACGCATTAGAAAAATCATTAATTACCTGCAAGATATCTTCGGAACCAGTCGTTTGATTCTAGGTTTTCTGATCTCCGGGACAGAAAGAGGTGTCGTCGCCATTGACGACGATAAAGAAGAGTTCGATACGTCCATGATCCTCCCAGAGGAGGAAGAGAGAATCATCTTCCCTCCATCCACGTTAGGATCAGCACTGAGACTTGATCCTACCCCGCTGCTGGAGCTTGATCCGGAGGTTCTACTGATGTCGGAGGTGATGTCCACGGATGTGTCCTCCTCCTCAGGGATGCCGTTTTGATCCGAGCTCGATCCGTCATCTGCTGGCTCCCCGAGGAGCATGTGCTCCGGGATGTGTCCGGAGAGGCGCTGAACGTTCACTAAGAGTTTTCCGGCGACCTGTAGAATTTAAGTCAGTTTTAATAGAAGTTAAACACGCATTTGGGGCTGTAAGGGTAATTATTCAGCTGATCAGGACCAAACTTTAAACAGCCGATGAGACGCATCCTACATATCTATGTTTTAAATTTAAATAGATTTGGAATATAATACGTGTACAAAAAGGCATTTTAATAAAAAATAAATATTGGAGATTAAAAAGGTAAAAAAGGAGTGAATCCAATTGAAAGTCATTTTGTACCAACTATAACAACAGTAATTAAACAAACGTACAAACCCAAGAGCATATCATTTGAATCAACACCAAACATAAACATGCCTATCAATATTAAGTCGTATTTAAGTACCTGGCCGTGTTGGTTGATGATGGGAACTTGGTAATCCAGAGCAGCGTCCTGGAGTAGACACTCGAGAAACACGTTTGCTACTCCTATTAAGATCTGACTCCGTTCGGTTTCGTTAAAGGGGTCGTCCCTTCCACCCTCAGTAAGCGACTTGTTCTGCGACAAAGCAAATAAAATCATCTGCACATCATGAATGTTCTAAAAAGAATGTTGATGGCAGGATAGCTGACTATTCCAGAATAACTGTTTTCAATTTAGCGCGTAGTAGTTGTTTTAAATCGAGAACATCGTTCCCAAGGCGTTCTAATAACTGTTTAGAATCTAGAATATCGAATCCAACAGCGTTTAATTAATTGTTTCGAATCTAGAATATCTAATCCAACAGCGTGTGATAATTGTTTCGAAAAATACAGAGTCCAATAGCTCTCCACAAATTGTTTCGAATCCACAATATCGAACCACGGCGTTATAGTTATTGTTTCGAATTCGGAATATCGAATCCAACGGCGTTCTAATAACTGTTTCAAATCAAAGATAAAGAATTCTACAAGGTTGTTTCGGTGCTGCTTGAACATTACTAGTTACCCCCACAAGAAACTTTTAAATGAAATACTACAAACGTATTTTTTACCATACAGGTAAACAAACAGATAAGACCGATAGTTGAGGAAAGGTCAGAAACTTAATGTATCAGAATTTACAGTTCATATCCATTTTTTGTAAAGTTCCATGCCGCTTACCGCTAAATCGTCTGCTGGATCAACGTCATGTCCATTAAGCTGTGTGTGATATTGATACAACTCTCTCATGTCCACGATCCGGTTGGCAAGTTTTTCCACAGACCAAACTTGACAATCTTTGCCTTGTCTGATCACTTGCACAGACGGCTCGCACAACAAAGCTCCTTGCTGCAGTTACAAATGAGAAACGTTTTTTTTAATCGGGTTAACAGTAATAGGACATATCGGATATACAATATTAGCAAATAATTTGGTATGCATGTGGCAGGAAAAAAAACACGACAAACAAACCCAAAGAAAACAGATACGTTTAACTGGATAATACTTTTGACATGGGATATACACAGTCCTTACAGACACACTAAGGCCAGATAAACACCCACCAAGATGGAAACACAACAGAACGACAGCCACTCATTAGATAGTTAGACATACCCGAGACAAGTACACACAACAGAATGACAGACACATCTTACGAGCACCCACCTTACAGACACACTAAAGATAGATAAACACCCACCAAGATGAAAACACAACAAACAGTCACACACTGATCAGAGAGATACACATACAACAGAAAGTCATACACACCTTACTGACGCCCATCTTACAGACACACAACAGAAAGACAGCCATACCCTTCAGACACATAACAGTGACATAAAAACACCCAACACACGCATTTCCGTATAGCAACAACGCACAAACCTTTCTGTTGGGAGTCAGATTGTGTGTTGGGATTTGCAGTGTAACATTAAACTCGGTTTCTCTGTTCATTTCAATAGCCAGCGAGTTTGCTTCCTGTGTCAGTGACTGGGCCCGAACCAGTTCCTCCCTCAACCTCGATATACTTGCACGGAACGTCCTTTCTCTGCACATGACGTTAAAAACACGTTGTCGATTCATGTTTTAATGTTAACATTGTTATGTTTCTGTTCAGTTCAGTTTGAACCTTGGTCGACTCGACGTTCGGGATAAGGTGACCTCACACGTTTATGACGTAATAGTCGATTTGTCGGCGTATTTGTATTCTTTATGTTAAAAGTGTCGCCGCTTTTGAAACTTACTGGAGGCATATTCACACTTACGACAGAAGTAAGAAAACTTTTCGGGATTTTCGCGTCATAACTTGGGTAAACCTGTGTTGTTAACACATACGTTTTTTGCTAGCACCAAGCATCGAAAACGGTAATACGCAGTGACGAGGAATAGGGAAAAGAAAACGGGAAAACGGCTGCGCATATTCCTAATTGAGTTACATAGTCTTGACTTGACAGCACAACAGGGCGGACCCAACATGGTTTCAATTCCTCACAATAAAGCACAGCATATATAGCAAAACTAGTAACCTCTCGCTTTTCCAGTTTCTGTATCGTTGGTGGGCAGCGGGTGAAGAGTTGGAAAGATCGAGTTCCTTCTCGACAGCCAGAGTAGCTCCCCCGTTTCCCGATCGGTCTAAAGAGTCGGCACTCGCACTCGGGGACAGAGTAAGGAGTTGCTTTCGAAGTGTGTTGATTTCCTGGCATGGTAAAAGGTGGGTTTTATGTACAGAAATTTAAGCACTCCTTACTCCATGTACAAAAATAGGAACTTTGAATAAATTAAGAGTGTGGAGGTGTAAGTGCAATGACTTTAAGCTCACAAGGTCGGTGGTTCGAACCCTGTTTCAAAATGTGGACAAAATTTCATCCTTACTGAGGTTCATTTTAAATTAACTTAACAAATTGGCAAATGTAAGAAACAAAAAAGTGCCAGCAATACTCTAAACCAGTCCTTTTTTTAGAAAAAAAAACATCGCAGAAGTGGCCGATAAAACAGCCTTGGCGAAAAAAACAAATGGCATTAAACTGTGGCTTCAATACAAAGGCTTGTTTATAACACTGATGTCATTTTGTCTTAGGGATTGATCATGTGTTTGGCATTGCAGTGTGACGAATAGACCAACCGGACCACCACTAAGTTCTAGCTATGTGTTACCCTTCTTAGCAGTTCCTTCCGTGCAAAACCCAACGCTAGAGTAAACGTAGTGGCTTTACAGAGAATTGTGGTAGCGTGTGGTGAGACACAAGTCAAATATAGCTGGCTATTGTCCGGTTTGTTACAATATTGCTGCCTGCGTGCTGGACACCGCTGCCACAAAACCCAATAAGGAAGCGATGACGTAATACTTCCGTGTGTTGTCGTGAGCGACGTCGACACGGATGACGTCACCAGTTCGTAGTAGGGCACGGGAAAGCGTTGAAAGAGGTCCGGTGATCAACTGAAAATTCAGGGCTTGCTCCCAAATGGGCTATTTTAGGTCAGCAAGAGCCCATTTTAACACAACTTTATAAAGTTATCTTTGCATAAATTTTGCCCTTGTTGTAAGTATTTGACGATGTATTTAGGCATCACTTCACCGAAAGGAATGGAAGTAATGGAAGATTTTCGCAACAACGTCCGATGTATCAAAACATGCTCCTACTTTTAACGGCTATTTGAAAACCCCTGTTTTGTGTCTTTATTTATCACACTAAAACTGTTATAAAAACAATGTTCCAACGTACCAATTCATATTTCTTGCGTTCAGTTTCTTCTAGACCGACAAACGATGCGTTTTTCTTTCCCCCATTAGGGGCATCCCCGTCATCTTGAAGTAGTTGGAATTCCCTTTCCAAACTCATAATGGTTTCTTGTATGGGAGCTGTCAACAGAAGTTTGTCAATAGTCAGCAGTGCATACGAAGTGTTAAACGTACTTCCTAGGGTACAGCGCACCCACAGTTTAATTATATCATGGAAACCCTAATGGCTTAAAAAGTAAAGTGAAATGGTGGTGATGTCTGGGACTCGAAGTTCTTTGTGACTTTTTGACACAGAACCAGGCGCTGTGGAAAGGCACAAAATACTTAATTTGGATCACGATTAAGGAAGCATTGATGTATGGACAGGGAACAATAGGCTTTTGATGCGAGGGAAATACGTAGACGATGGGGCTTTACGGGACCTCAGCGTTAACAGACTTCGATAAAATTGAATAAAAAAGATTGATAAGAAAAATCAACACACGGTTTGTATAAGCCCGTAGTTCTTAAACTGTGCGTCGTTATAATTTTCCAAAATCGTAGCACAATAATTCCGTTTTGTAGCCTTTTCTCTTTTTATCAATAAATTTTCCAAAGGCGTCGCATGCGAAAAATGTTGGAAACACTGGGCCATTGTTCTTAGTTCTTCATCGCGCCAAAAAAGGGAAATAAAGTAGCAACATACACACAAAGCTTCAGTTTAGTTGGTCACCTTGCACTTGGTTGAGAAGAACCTCCTGCTGGGCGAACTCGTAACTGATGTGGGATTCGTTTAACGAAAGATCTAGAACACAAATCGTTCAGTCGTTACGTCACGTGACTAGCGCCATTAAACAATACTTACCTATATTATTGGAAGCAGTTACTTTTCACCCACCTGGTGTCGCCTTTCGAGTTTCGCCCTCGCCCGGTGACGTCACTGGCTCGTCACGACCGATGGGCGACGACGTTTCGGGGGGTTTCCCTCTAGCGAGACGCGGAATGTTGATGCGGAAGAAGTGGTTGTTGCCCCAGAGAATGCGATCGCCGTGGTGTAGTCGGGTGGGCGCAGTGATCACTCGACCGTTCACGCAGGTTCTGTGTACGAATAAAGGGAATTATTAATCACAGTAAGTGAGCCTGCAAGGGGCGTATCTGGATCGATTTTCCACGGCCATTCAGCAAGGAGATGGCCAGAAAAATCTCAAATGCGAAAGCATATTAATTTTGTGGAGGATATTATTAGGGGTTTTTAATGTGGAAAAAATCAGGTTATTGACAGAAACACAGTTTGCAGAAGTCGTTTGTACCAGTTTCCACAGTTTGTACCAAATAATATGTTCGTATGCACAATAAACAATAAATGGGTAATCTACAAATTAGAATAATTCTTTTCGAATTCTATTTGAATTGTTTTCATAATACTCAACAGCTTCTTGCAAAGATTTTACGTGTGTTAAGTTTTTCTTTTCAGCAACATACACCATTACCTCCTAACAATCAATTTCTGTGAAGCCAAGAAGCACAGTGCATGGGAACCTGGAAACGAACGTCCCGGAAATGCGCAACATAGAAAACATATCAATCAACACACCTGGCGCTCTCAATCGGTGTCACTGTAACGACTGTCCCGTTGTCGTTTTCATCGACAGCCATCTCAGCATGTTTCATTGCGATTCCCAGCCCACTGAGTTGTATGTCCGTCTCCTCAGCTTGTCCAACAAGTGTTCGGTTCTTAAAAACACGATCTCGTTGTTGCACAGCATAGAGAAATATTCGTAAATGGTGGGTTTATACCAGAATGTTAAGAAGAGATACGAAGCTCTTTTAATTGATAAACCTTTTAGACTCTAATATTCATTACAACAAAATTATTTGTAATAGCTTTGTGATAATATTTTCATCAAGTGTGCTTTAGGATGGACCAAAACCAGTTTTGTGCGTCTAAAATAGGCGGTTGAATATAAATACTGTTTTTATGGTGAAAACAAAACTTTTAATTTTGTGACCAACAAGGTGAGAAAAAGGACACAGCGGACATACAAAGAAATTTTAACGGCCGTACTAATTTTCCACTTTCAATTCCGGCACCTTAACTGTTCATGATGTTGGTAAAACTTGCGAATTTAATTTTAGAATACCCCGGAAAGTAATCATAGCTTTTTTCCCACCAATAAAGTACAAAGTAGAATAAGCAATTTGATGATTTGCTTGGTATTTGGCACGTGGGTAGATTGCTAACCTGTTGTAAGGTCACAGAATTAGGAGCAAGACAAATTCGTGACTAATTTGAAAAACAAAACTCACGTCAAACATCCTGTTATTTGTCATGTTATGTTGTACGCCTTAAAACAATATTCTGAAACAAACCGTTGGAGATTACCTTGAGATAATAGACAAGCAGTTCGTTGAGAGACGGGTCGGCGTTGAGATTGACCAGAAAACATTTCGTCTTTTCCACTTTGATTCCGGAAGTTTCGAGGGAGATCCCCATCTTTTCCAGAGTCTCTTGGCGTTTCTGCAGATACAAAAACGTTTTTGTGTTGTTAGCTCGCTCGTATTGTGTAGAGAATAAAACGGAAAACACGCACAATTCGTGGTTGTAAATAGTTTTAATTGAAAAATACAAGGCAGAAGTTATATGTTTAAATCATTTTCTACTTTTTGTAAAACGCCTGTGCCATCATCAGGAATTACTCGAAAAATTGGCGTTACTTGTTGGTGTTTTCATGTTTAGGAAGTATCGTTTTTAGGTGTTAAGAATTTTGTAGTTTTATGTTGTACGCAAAAACAGTAGGTACGAAAAGGTTTTTTCTAAAAATAAAAAACACAAGGGTACGATTCATATTTAAGAAGAAAACCAAATTCGGGTCAGGTTATGGAAGCCCCAAGCCCCCATGCTAGTTTTTTACANAAAAACGTTTTTGTGTTGTTAGCTCGCTCGTATTGTGTAGAGAATAAAACGGAAAACACGCACAATTCGTGGTTGTAAATAGTTTTAATTGAAAAATACAAGGCAGAAGTTATATGTTTAAATCATTTTCTACTTTTTGTAAAACGCCTGTGCCATCATCAGGAATTACTCGAAAAATTGGCGTTACTTGTTGGTGTTTTCATGTTTAGGAAGTATCGTTTTTAGGTGTTAAGAATTTTGTAGTTTTATGTTGTACGCAAAAACAGTAGGTACGAAAAGGTTTTTTCTAAAAATAAAAAACACAAGGGTACGATTCATATTTAAGAAGAAAACCAAATTCGGGTCAGGTTATGGAAGCCCCAAGCCCCCATGCTAGTTTTTTACAAGTAAAGCATTGAGGTGCCTAACGACCCTCTTTATATCTTCTCTGCTGGGTGTATTACACGCTTGTTGACACCACTTTTCGGTAGTTAGTGGTTTCATGACTAGTTGCATTTTTCAATAAGCAAGCCATTACTTGTGTACAACGTTTTCTTGGTTTCGACGGACGCTGTTGTCATCATCAGAAATCGTTCGTTAAAATGTAGAAAATGTTTTACACGCAAGTACTGGCTTGTATCTGTTTATTGCACATATTTAAAACAGTGAATTATGTACCTAAATGTTTATTTCGAATCCTGATGGTGTTTATCGTGGGGACAG
>QXVZ01003015.1:0-13083 GCA_008931825.1 Phallusia fumigata
CTCACAAATCAATATTGGCTTTTTGCTTTCCCAACGACATTGTTTCAGAAAAATACCAGCACAGCGCAAATCGGTGAATAGCTCAATGTGATCAACAAACTACAAAATCTAAAGGTCCAATTGGCTAACACAGAAACTATAAATATCTCATATAAGTACAAAGTCAAGCTGCGTATACATAGAATTAGATGTATATGGACGAAGTCTGTATGGAGCACATTTTAAACGTCTTAAACTACAAAATCTAAGGACGCAAGAAACAAACATCAACAAAACCTACGATCTTCAAATCAGACGTTATTATATAACTCGATGCCTATTCCAAAACAACAGGAACAAAAAAGTCTTACATCAATGCTGCATCCCCACAGTGGGTCGCAGTCGCCATCGTCACCACATCCCAATGTGCAGTTGCACTCATCAGGGCAGATGGTCGGTGGCATGGTAATAGGAACCATTGTTGTCGTCTGTTCTGGTTCGACTGTGGTTGGCTTCGTCGCGTTCTCATTCAAAACAGCTGCAGATATTGTTCATTAAAAGGTTTTGGTTTGTAAAACGTTTGCAATCCCTATAGGTCGTTGGATTAAAATGATGTTTTACCTAACTAGAAAGGTATTCTAAACTCCACCTAGTGGCAGGGTTGTTTAAAAACCATAACGATAGTCATTTATATTTCTTCATCACCAAGTCAACAATCAGAAAAAAGGATATAGCCAAAATATCAGCAACATGTTTCAATGGATGCTAACAGTTAAATTTTAAAATAATGTTCATTTTTTTTAAAAAGAGATGAACAAACACATTTCTATATTAAAACTTTTCCTTGACCAAAAAAGCTTTGCCAAGTTTATTGTAGAATGCATGTCACTTAACCTCCCTTAAATGGACTTGCTAACACGCCATCGTTTTCTTTACACAAAACTTTTACCTGTAGTTTCTTCAGCCAGGCCTACAGTCGTCCAGTCGTTCAGACAGCGTTTCGTTTCGACAAGGAACGCGCACCTTCCCCTGACCTTCGTCGACCCTCGGTTACATCTGCACTTGTAAGGACAATCTGACATAACCGGGCAACCAGATTCGTCACGATCACAGCCGTATATACAGTAGCACGTCAGGTTGCAAGCTGCAATAAGAGCATGTGTTTTGATATTTGATACAACTAGATGTTTGTCTGTCAGTCTGTCCAGTGTATTTTGTTTGAGCGTCCAGAAATGAAACCAAGACACACGAATATATGTGCGTCAAAAATTTGTTAACCAAATGGATCATTTTGAGCTACTTGTGGCTTTTACTTGTAGCTGACCCTATCTATTTGAGTATAGAGGATATAAGCATTCATATTTGTGTTTGCAAATTTGATGGACAACTTTAGCTCCCTCTTCGAAAAGCAAGTTACGAGTATACGCAATAACTGCAGTCATCTTAACGGACCATCCTAAATTTGTATTATTTCTTGAAAATCCTTGTATTTAAATTAGACCCAAGATGATGGAATTTAGCCACTTAAATTCGAAACATGAAAGCATCTTCCGCACTTACCAGGCCCCGGCTCTTCTGTTGTGGTAAGCTCAGTAGTTGCTTCAGTTGTAGGTGGAGGTGTGGTGGGCACGTCGACACAGGTTGGACAGCATTCACCTTCCAACTAAAACAAAACTAACCTCTGTTCGAACAGTACACCGCAGCCAGTGTGCCGTTACATTACTTGAGCTAAATTAAGCGACCCCCTTATTTTTTACGTTAGGTGCAGTGCAACTATACAGCGACGAGCAACAGAGAGCACGTGTAAACCAGATTGTACAGATTTAAAGCGGAAACACAAAGCAGTGACGTCATTCATATGGCACGCGAAGTCATTAAGATTTTGACATAATTTGCAAACTGGCACGCTGCGTTTAAAAGGTTGCTGACCCTGGTTTAGAATAAAAAAATAAACACCGGCACATGAATAAATTTCGCAAGCCACCTCACAAAATAAAAGTTTGTATATTTTAAGACTCCTCACTCACTCACCGTCTGAAGTTCTTGGCCAACTGTGCAAGTCGGTTCGCTGCAGTCTGGGGAATGACAGTAAACCTTTCCACTCAAGCACATGCAGTAAACGCAGGTGTTGTTGGGGTCGACGATTTCATCATTTGGCTAAAAACCGAAGTATGTTGTTTTTTGTACCAAGGCTTAAACAAATGTACAGTTTTGGTATCAGATAAATCAATAAGACTGATATGTAAAGGATAGAAAATTTTAATTTTTCGTCTATGTCGTACTAGACCAAGGGTTCTTCAATTTTTCCCTAATTACCAATTTCTGTTCAGACAAAATTTCCAATTCCTACTATTTGGCAAAATGTAATTTATCTAATTTGCCAGTTCTGCCATACTCATTATAAAACAATACTTATAATACAAAACAAAATTCCAGTAAACAGGCTAGCAAATTACCAACCTGCTACCCTGTTATCCCTCACATATGGGTAATCACAACAACGTTAATAACAACTGTACAAGACTTTTACCTCATACATGACGTCACCGACGAGACACGGGCAGTTGCCAGGAGCAACGCACGTCATTCCGTCGTATACGGTGTTGTCAGGGCAACCACATCCAGCCACGCACTCCTCTGTGCTTTCGGTGCATGTCGATTGTAGGTGAGGGCATTCCCCTTGACAACCGGGCTTGCACTCGTGGAAGACAAACGGTTCCGCGCATATGCTGCACATATAAGGTGGTTATGTTTTGAATTCAAGATGAAATATAAAAGTGGTCACGGTCCACCAAAGAACACTATGTTGTTTAAATGCCGTTTATCATTTGAACACATCATATTACCAGTCTCTAACGCTTTCATTAGAGTTGAGTCTATTTCGCAATGTCAAATACCACATAGCGACACAATATCACTAGATAAATCACCAAGCAAGAAAGTTAAGGGCACAATTGGTGGTTAGTAACATCGTAAAAGTGAGATATAGTTAAACAATAGCACTTAGCGTATCTACTACCTACTCTTCTTTAAACTAGGCCTGTAATTACTGCTACCGTCGTTTAGAAGGCCGGATATGTTGAAACTTACCCGGTGGTGGTTTGTACGGAGATGGTTGTGGTTTTCATGGTAGATGAGATTGGTTGACATGAGCAGCAACCATCGGTTCCCTCACGCACCATCACCATGTTTTCGTTGCAAGAACTGTCGCAGGAGATCTGTAAAATCAAATTTTCTAATTCAAACTGTGATTTTTTCTGGTGTGAAGTCGATCAGTAGGTCTTAGACCATTGTTGCATTTACTTTGACGAGTATTTGAAGCTGTTAGTTAAGATAAATCGTGGTTTAACTCCAGAACTACTAACTCTAGCACCCACGTTCGCAAAACAATACCCAAGTATTAAAATACGCGGACAGAACTCTAGAATTTAACCTTGTTTTTATAACAAACACATTTATGTACTGAGGGTGTGTGATAGCGAAATGCATATATTACTTTTCGTTTACACTCGTTTTTTAAAACATTAGTATCAAACGAGAGTTCCAATTTGTTTGCAAAACTAGAACGTTTTCTGACGCCTAAAAGGTTAAAGTGCAGTATTTTGAATCATACAAAATCTCTACAGTTCAAAATTTCAAAGCCCTTTACACAGAATCCATTCTTACCTCACAGGTGGTAGTGGTGCTCTCAGTAACCGGGGTGCTCTTACTGGTGCTCGACGTAACAGTGGTATCGCTGGCAGGTAACGTAGTTGATACGACAACGACCTCAGTTGTGGTCGTAGGCGGGAACACAGTGGTTGTGATGATCTTAGTAGTGCTGCTGGATTCTTCACCCTTCGTAGAGGTTTCAATCTTTGGTGTCGTGGTGGTTCCCCCGATTGGCGATGACGTAGACGTTACGCTCGACTGGATAAAGCCGGTGGTTGTGCTTTCGGTAATAAGGGCAGTTGAGGTGGTTACTGTGCTGCTAGAGGCAACGGGTGCCGATGTGGTCGCAGGTGAACTACTGGCGGCACTGCTGGTTGTTGTTGTCTCACTGGCGCCGCTTGTGGTGGTCGTGACTTCACCCTCTTTGGTTGTCGTGGTAACAACGGACGAGGAGGTTGGGAAGACGCGCGTTGTGGTTGTCATGACACCAGTAGTGCTGGCAGCTAAATGGAAAACGATAAAATTAATAAAAACAGGGAAATGTTTGTATCAGACAAACGATAACAGGCGGGCTTTGGATTGGAGCAAAACTCTTGTTTGTTTTAATTTATTTCGGGTGTCGAAACAGTCAAACTAAGACTTGTTCTTTTCAGACACAATTATATCCCGCTACATACAGTAATGTTAAAAATTTATTTGCTAACTAAGTAGTACAAACAGAATTCACAATCATTTAATAGCTGAGCGTAGAACTTGATTTTTTACAAAATTTTTGAAATGCCTTGCGAACACAAGGTAGTCGCGCTAACCACATGGTCATCTTGGCTGCTGATAATTTTCTTGTTACATAATGACCAAAATGTCTCCCTAAAAAATCTTACTGCTGGTTGCTGGGTTCGACGTCGACATGGTCGTGCTGCTCGCTGGTGGTTTCTCAGTGGTTGTAACCGACGATTTTTCAGTTGTAGTTTCCACAACAGTGGTGGTTGCCGGTTCAGAGTAACAACCAACCAACTCGATGCGCATAGCTGGTGCAGTGCTCCATGTTTGTGGATGGACCCGGATCGCCTGAACAGAAAGGCCATAACACGTTGTCATGTCACACACTTGAAGGTCCGTAGTATTTTAGTTGTTTAGAGTAACAAAACAAAAAACTATGTCGAAATAGCAAACACATGTCTGATAGAAAGTTTATGATCAGTTGTTTTTCCAAAGGCGTCGGGCATTTCCATAAATATATTCTTTTTGTACATGTATCAATAAACATGCCATTGATCATAAACATCATTATTAAATTCTTATCCCTGGTGCAAAGTCCAATCAACTTTTCCAAAGACGCCTCATCAAAAAAATTTCGGAATCACTGGTATGGCAACTTACAATTACAACATAAATCGAAAGCCAAGGTACCTTTACAACAACAGATTGTGGCAAATCGACAGCAGTCACTTCCGAAGCATCGGTATTGGCATTAAATGGGGCTTCGTCCACCGGGTACCACTGCCGGTCCTCTCCCTCTTCGTCAGGGGTGTACGTAAGCGTGAATGACGTCACAAAGGCGTCATCGCCACTAGGTGTCACACCACCTTGGATTAGGATCCCTAGGACAATCAACAGGTGTCAAAAAGAGCAAGTGATATTTCGTGATCAAAAATTGTTGATGACCCTTGAAAAAGAAATAAAAAATGGCGAGCCTTTGACTTTGAGTAGGAATCGAACTTACAACCACGGGCTTGCAGACGCGCCAGGTTGACTTCACGATATCGGTTTTTACATACCGCTGTCAAGATATTGCCCTAAAGCAACTTTTTGTTGGACATCTTATGGAAGAGAGAGAAATATGGGAATATAGGTATATTGGTTATTGAATATAGGAACAGAATTTCACCTTTTGATGCTCTGCTCAACAGAAACATTCATATGCAGGCCCAACTCTATTAACCAAAATGACACATATCAACAATGCTAACCTGTAACGGTGACTGTAGTTTCGAAGTCAACCTGTACGAACGGATTGTTGTCGTCATCTGCTGCCAACCAGGATTCGTTCGTTTCTTCGTTCGGGTTCAATCTGGCATTCTCAGCGAGCTCAGTGTTGCTTGATACAGATAGAACAGGACGACCAATCTGATTTTCAGCGGCTACCTGGACTCCCATCTCTTTGTTGCAAATGCCTACAAAACAGGATCAGTTTAGTATATTTGTAATGTTCTTGGCAAGAGCAAGGTTACGCCGATAGTTGGCATGTTGGAACCTTATTCCCAGGTAGCGAAATGTATGAACCAAATGATCAAAGCGGAATATTGCGCAAACTTATAGACTTCAACAGTCCTAGCAGTTTATTAGGGTGAGTAAAAACTACTTTTGCACAGTCAAGGGTACATAACTGGGTCTTGATATAAAACACTTTTCACACACGAGGACTGCAGAGTTGTTCTCGATAAGAAGTTTACAATATGTTGTTTGTACGTCTTACCTTCAGTGGTTGTTGAAATCTCCACAGTTGTTGTAGTTGTAACCACCGATTTAGTGGTCGACTCGGAGGTTAGGGGTGTCGCGGTTGTTACTTGGGTGGTTGTAGTCTCAACCACCGTACCAGTGGTAGTTGTACTTACAGGACCAGATCCAGTGGTGGTTGTACCAGCTACTGATCCAGTTGTACTGACCACAGCACCGGAAGTGGTAGTGGTCTCACTACTGACCAACGGAGAGGTGGTCACCACTTTTTCTGTGCTGGTCTCAACGAGGAAGGGCGTGGTTGTGGTGGTTGCTGCAAAAACGCAGCCACGGAATTCGACTCGAAGGCTGACTGGTTCTTCTGGTGTTTTGCGGAGAGGAATGATGCGGATGGTCTTAGCCACCAAAGGCTCATCAAGTACGTTTTCGCGTACTGTCTTGTCGTCGTCGTTGCCTTGGAACACCGCAGGAACCAGTTTTTCGGTTACTACTCCCGCATCGTCCTCAATCTCAACCGAAGTGACAACGAACTCGATCGATTTGCTGTCGTCCGGAGTTGACTCGACTCTGTACTCGCTTACAAACTCGCCGTTTTCGCCGCCCTGAGTAAGTATCGATGTAATTTGAACAGGTTCGTCGAAACGAACCTCAAGGTATGGGGACTCGTCAGTATCGAGAGGCGACCACGACCCCATAGGGGCGAATGAAGACCACTGGTCGTTGTTTTCCGATAATCTTGCGTCCTTCGCTGGACTGTTTTCTTTCTCTGAAGACGCGGAGATCGCTTCGTTGGGAATGTCGTAAGTTTGCATGCCCATTGGTTCATCACACAAACCTGAAACAGAAAATTTTAAGTGAGAATGTGCTGCTTTACAATGTCATTGCTCCGCAACCGGTGTGCCCAGTTTAACTAAAATCTACCAAACTTTTTTGTCCTTGGCAAATTTGAACGTTACATTGGTTGGGCAGTTCGGTAATCCAAAGTTTAGTTGGACTGCCTAATGTGGATTTATAATGTGTTATAACGTCATGATAGAAATTATTATCTTCCAAAGCTCGGCTCAAAACGCAAGTTGAAGTGTGCCACCGGCGCACTGACTATATTACTTTAATTTCTAACCATGTAGATACCATTATTATGTGTAGCTTGTTTGCCTATACCTGGCGGAGTTGTGGTGATTTCAGATGACTTGCTAGTTGTTACCACCGTTGTGGTCGCAGCAGTCGTTGAACTGGCGGTAACCATCCCGGATGTAGTGACTGGTTTGGACGAGGAAACAGAAGTTGTTGTTGTGACCACGCCTGGTCCGCTGGTGGTTGTGCCAAGCGAAACACCACTCGTAGTGGTTTCTGCCGCACCAGATGTGGTTCCTGTTCCTTGGGTTGTGGTTGTTTCTCCCGTGGATGGTGTGGTGGTGGTCTCAACTGGCAATTTGGTGGTCGTCATTACGGTTGTGGTAGTGGCTGGTACACCAGGGGTGGTTGTTACAGCAACTGATTTTTCAGTGGTGGATGGTGAGCTGGTTGTAACGGTTTCAACCTTTGTGGTGGTTGGTGCAATTTCCTTCATGGTTGTCACTTCCACCATTGGTGTGGTAGTTACAGGTCCCTAAACAGAAAAGAGATTAAGATTACCTGTTTGTCAAATCAAGTTTCTGTCTATGAACAACACAGGAACAAAATAGGTCGGACACAGTCCAGACCAGAGGTTCTTAACAGTGGGGGAATCCCCACTAGGGGGAATTTTGTATTTGTAAAGCTAATCCTAATGAATATGAGTTCATAAAACGTATCAATGGTAAGATCTTAGTTGATCTTCTTAATGTACCGACTGAAACATTCTTTTCACGATTTAAATTTCCGATGAAGAATTTTAGCTTTGGATATTAGTTTAAGGGCTCCATGAAGTATGAAAGGTTAGGGCCACTGGTCCAGACCCTGGTATTCCAATCGATTAATGATATTTGATGTCACGTACCTCCGTAGTAGAAGAAGCGGGTTTAGTTGACGTCGTAACCACTTCGCCGCTTGTGGTCGTGGTGATGGTTTTGACAGTGGTGGTTGTTGCAGGAGCTGGGCCGGCACAACCAATAATGTCCACTCGCAAAGATGGGGTTTCCCCTCCATTCCATGTGCGGGGAAACACCCTCACCGCGGTGACTTCTTCAAGTGGCTCGGGAAGTTGGGACACAACAGCACCGAAGTCGTCTACGTTGGCTTCGAAAACCTATTTTGAAATTTATTTCTTAGTAGGTCTAGTTGCAGTTCAAAGTGTACGCCTAATATACGTTTGTTTAATTACATTCTTTTTCTTTCGGCGTGTCCCACACGTTAAGATAGTAGTTGGCCATTAAGCTAAAACTAGGGGGTTTTCCCAGAAAACCTGACTCATTTAGGGTTTAATTTCAGTATTGGCAATTTTCTTTTGACTTGAGACCAAGTGTGTAGTGCAGTAGGAGCGAGCCGGAGCCCTACTCCGCCACTTCTACAAGTGAATGATTGCTTTTTGGGTCAAGATAAGGGTAAGAACAACATCCTTATGCAAAGAGCTCCGGCTTCTATAAAATTACCACTGCACACCCCTGATGTTAGAGGCTATTTCCACAAAATGTTTTTTACCTTCAAGTACGAGTTTGTACGACCAAACACACTGAGAATGAATTTACAAACTAACCTTCGGCAACGACGATTCCTCGTCAAGAACTCTCTGCCAGTTTCTTTCAGTGCCTGGTTCATCACTGGTGTACGACACAAAGTACGTGGTGGTCCATTTCTCATCTCCTACACTGCCCTGTGTGAGAATGTCCATCACTGTTACTGGAAGGTCGAAGTCAACTTGCAAATAGGAAACATCGGCATCACTCGGTGCTGGAGACCAAGCGGTAAATGAAGGGGATCTGGCTTGTAAGTTGGCGGCACCGATGTCAACCTTGGCGTTGTGAGCGAGTTCTGAGTTGCTGGAAGCAACGTAGGTTGAACCAGGGATCGGTAATCCTGCAGAAGGAATGTTTTGTTATTACGTGAAGAGTTCAGAGGATGGTGATTTTCGAATGCGGGCCACTTGGCTTACTTTGAAAGGAATTTTAGTAAAGATGACACATTTTTCATGAAAAAAATTGGGGGAAAAACAAGTAGGTTAAATGTCTACCTTTGGGGTTAACATCTTTAAGTATCTACAAGCTTAAAAGGAATCATAAGAATGAAAAGCGGAAAAGATGATCAGAACCAATGCTTTACGTTTTCCAGCTTTTTTGTTTTTTAACGAAAGAAACATGCTAAAGTAGGACATGGGCGACGATATATTCTGGTCAAAAGGTAACGTCACTACTCATTGCCTCTAGTTTTTTATCCTTTTTACCACCAAAACCCTAAATGCTTCGGGTCCACTAAACTTAACCCAAGACAGAGTACACGAGGACTGAATGAAACTTATAAGACGTGCAATTAAGTCTTCTAAACCGATAATTTACCATCTGCTTTTAACTGTAAAAGTTATACAAGTGTAAAAAACTAACGTGGTAGCAAAACAACCGTAAAATCCTATCTTTTGGTAGTTGCTAATCAGCATACCTACAAACTGTGTAAGCAAATACTTTGAGTCTTCACACTTCAGCACNTCCATGACTCAGGGCCGTTCAAGGCTGCGGTTCCATCGTCTGGAGTGTTGCTGGACGCAGTAATAGTTGGCTTGTGAATCACGTTGTTTTCACCCAACTCAAAAACCATTTCGTCATTGCAAATTTTCTCCGTTGTTTCGGTGGTGGACTCTTGTCCCAGGGTGGTGGTTCCTTCAGTGCTAGATGTCAAACCTGCAGTTGTCGTCGTAGTTTCCACTTCTTTGGTCGTCGTTACCACGACTGTGGTTGTTGGAGCGACTGTGCTTTCGGTTTTCGGGGTAGTTTTCTCTGTTACGACTGTAGTGGTCTCCTTTGTTGACACCACACCTGGTCCGCTGGTAGTTGTAGCGATTTCGGTGGTTGAAACGGCTGGTTCGGTGATCTTTGTCGTGGTTTCGACTGTAGTTTCAACAACCATTGGAGTGGTGCTTGTGGAGCGCGGTTCCTGGCATCCGATAAACTCAACTTGCAAACTTAGTGGTTGCTCTGGGCTGGATCTGATCGGGTAAATACGTATCACTGACGCATCAATGGGCTCAATGGTATTTTCTTTTACGCTATGGTCGTCTCTGTTGGCCTGGAACACCTTCGGGACCTCTTCGTACGTCACACCATTTGGTGTCTCGATTGGCACTACTTCCACAACGTCTGATAATTCCTCGTTATCATTTGGCGAAAACTTGATAGTGTACTTGGGCACAAATTCGCTATTTCCACCGCCTGTGGTTCGAACACCAGTAATGCGAACCACGTTGGGGAAACGAACTTCCAGGTATGGTTTTTGGTCGTTATCTTCAGGCGACCATGAAGCAGGCTGGTCTTCTTCTGTTACAGATCCGGGCCTGGCCTTTGATGGTTCGCTTCCTGGTTTTGATGAGCTGGCCACTATCGCCTCGTCAGGAATGTCACGAGATTGCATGCCCATATCCTCGTCGCAAATAACTGCAAAAAAACGGAAGGTTACTTCTTGTATTATCACTATACACATACACATTCTATTGTATGCATTTGTAAATATACACATACTTTTAGCTTCAAACGTCCCAGGTTGTGTTAACAATTCCAAGCTTTATTTGCCTACCTGGTGTAGTCTCTTCAACTGTGACGGTTTTGCTAGTGGTAGTCGTCACAATAGCTGTAGAGCTGCTGGATGGAGAGGTCACCGCAGGTTCACTGGTTGTCTCTTGTGAACGGCTGGTAGTTTCTAAGCCAGGAGTGGTCTCAGTCACAGCTTGCTGTGTGGTCGTTGATGATCCAGCTCCAGTTGTAGTGGTTTTCCCGGATGGGGAAGTTTCAGTCACCACTGGTGCGCTGCTGGTAGTTTGAACCCCTAGCGTGGTCGTTGTCTCACCAGATGGTGAGGTTTCAGTGACCAGTGGTTTGCTTGCGGTTGTTTCACCAGTTGCTACTGTAGTTGGAACGGTAGTGCTTCCAGTTTGGGCAGTGGTCGTTTCTATGGGGTTAATTGAGGTTGTGGTAACCACGGTCTCTGTACTGGTTGGAATGGTTTTTACTGTAGTGGTGGACACTGGTTCCCCGGTGGTCGTGGTGACACCAGATACAAAGGATGTTGTGGTCGCTTGTGCAGATGATGTAGAAACACCGCCGCTGGTTGTTTCTGAGGTCGGCTGAGTGGTTGCAACACCAGAGCTGGTCGTAACCGCACCAGAAGATGAAGTGGTCGACACACCAGGCGGGGGAGTAGTTGTTTCCGGCGATTGTTGGCTGGTTGTCGTCTCGGCCGAGGAGGCTGTAGTAGATGGCATTAGGGTGGTGGTTACCACTTCCGAGCTGGTCGTGCGCGTCGTAGTGGTAGTTATGACCTTGTAGCATCCGCGTATCTCAATTCTCAGTGCCGGAGCGTTGTTCCAGGCTTCAGGAATAATTCGAAGAGATGTAACCTGTTCAAGTGGTTCTGGTAATTCAACTTCGCTGATAGACTGTGCGTCGTCGTTTCCATTGAAAACAACTGGCGTGTCACCGGAATCGGTCAAACGGTTCCAAGTAGCTCCGCCGTTTTCCGAGTATTCAACTGTCAATTCCGTAACGTAATCGTCAGTGGATCCGGCTCCTTGAACCAAGAGTGATGTAACAACAACCGGATGGTCGAACGTGACGACTACCCAAGGATTAGTGTCCTCAAGTTCTGGCTTCCAGGCTTTGGGGCTGCCATTTTCGTCTACGAAGTTCAATCTTACGAGCTCGGTGTTTTCTGTGTTGCTCGACGTGTAAATTGTGGGGTTCAAAACCGGGTTCTCAGCACCGTATTCCAAGCCCATCGCGTCGTCGCAGTACTTATGTGGTGCCGAAGATGTCGTGGTGGTCTCGGGTGGAATGGTCTCAACGACAATGGTCGGGCCTGGTGACGTGCTGGTGGTAACGGCTTCTGAGCTGGAAACAATGACTGGGGTGCTGGTCTCAGTCTCCTTGGTTGTAGTGGTTGTCACCATCTTTCTAGGGGTGGTTGTTTCCAGACCAGCGGTGGTCGTTGACTCGATTGGCGTCACCACCTCAGTGACAGTAGTGGTTGTTACTTTGGTGGTTGCGACCACACCCCCAGTGGTGGATGTAACTGGTTCAGAGCCTTTAGTGGTCGTGACTCCCTCAGTGGTGGTTGTAACTGGTTCGGAGCCTTTAGTGGTCGTGACTCCCTCAGTGGTGGTTGTAACTGGTTCAGAGCCTTTAGTGGTCGCGACTCCCTCAGTGGTGGTTGTAACTGGTTCAGAGCCTTTAGTAGTCGTGACTCCTCCAGTGGTGGTTGTAACTGGTTCAGAGCTTTTAGTAGTGGCAACTCCCTCAGTCGAGGTTGATACTGGCATAGTGACAGTGGTGACTTTTTCCGTTGTTGTTTCGACAACGACTGGGACAGTAGTCGCAGCTTCTTTCAAGCAGCCAAGGATTTCCACTTGAAGGCTTATAGGTGCATCCGGCTCATTCCTCTTGGGATAAATGCGCACAACCCGGGCGACCACAGGTTCGTCAAGCGGATGTCTAACAACGGTGTTGTCATCGTCGTTGCCGCTAAACACCCTTGGAAGTTCTACGACACCATCGCGGGTGCTCTCTGTAACCGAAATGTCCTTTAATTCTGATTCGTCGGTCGGTGAGGTTTGCACGGTGAACTCGGGTACAAATTCGCCGTTTTCTCCGCCCTTGGTGACAATCGAGGTAATTTTAACGAGATTCGGGAAGCGCAGCTCAACGTAAGGCTCTTCGTCGTCATCTAGCGGCGACCATGATTTCGGTACCTCGCCGTCAGGTGTCTCGCTCAAAACAACATCAGTCGGTTGGCTGTCTTCCTTTGTGGAGGAAGCAACGACTGAATCTGTACCAGGAGTGCTTTCGACTTGCATCGGCTCATCGCATATTTCTAAAAGTA